>CAUYRT010105683.1:0-18365 GCA_963574885.1 Lepilemur ruficaudatus | reverse complement strand
ACTCAACCTGTTCGTGGGGATTCTCGTAGACTGCGGGCTGCCAGGGCTCGAAGCAGGAATGTTTGAAAGTTGGAGAAAGGATGAGGTGAGGGAGGCTAAAGGCAGCTGCGGACGGGCAGACGTGTGTCCTGGGAGGAATGGGCTCTCCTGGGACGCAGCCTTTAAAACCTGCTGTAAAATAAAAAGTTAAGTGAGTTCCCAGCGGACGCAGAACCTCGAATGTCTGTTTCTTCTTTAAAACACTTGTGTTCTTTTTAATCTACTGATTTGCCAAGAGGGGCCTGAGATAAACTTTTGCAAAACGGAAATCTCCCCTTATTCCTTGCCTTTGATAAGGATGTTTGCGGCGGAGTCTGGTCTCGGTGCTGTTTACGCTAATTTATTCTTGGAGTCTCTTTCAAACCAGCCATCTCTCCCGGAGGATTGAATGAAATAAATTTCTGTAAACGTCCTAATGGCTCATTTCGTCCGTTTATTGAAGGCCTACTTTGTGCCAGGCACAACGCTAGTTATTGTTGGGGTTATTCGGGGGACAAAACAGACGTGGTAGCTGCCCTGGGAGCTCAACCCCGATGACTTGCTGATCTGAGCGTGAATCCTGGACTTGGCTCGTTTTACCGGGTTCTTTTTACGCTTTGTTCACACTCTTTGCGTCTCCTATAATGCTTAGCATAGTGCCATAGAACAAAATGATCAAAAGTAATTCACTGCAAGGTGAGGGGAGAGAATGAGAGAAATCATGAAACTTGCCGCAGGGAACTAGCACCTACACGCGAGGGATACTCAGCCATGCGCAAACAGTTAAGGGGACCGCGCAGGGGCGGAGCCAAGTACTGGAGGCGGGCCTGGGAGCCTCCCCGCCCCAGGCTGTTCCAAGGAAACGCTATTAAACAAAGTCTCTAGCCAATAGCGTCGGAATTCACATGAGTGGCTCTCAGGCCGTCCAATGGAAGGAGACGCTGGAGTTGTACGGCGAAGGGCAGCTTCCTGAGCCGCGGTGGGCGTGGTCGCGACAGGTTGCACGCGGGCTCCGGCAGCGGAGGTCACTGGTTCGGCTGCAACTGCCTGTTAGTTGTGACACTTGTGATGTTTTTCTCCGAGGCCGGGGCCAGACCGCGGACGTGGGAAGCCAGCCCCTCGGAACACAGGAAGTGGGTGGAAGTAGGTGTCCAAGGTCGACTCTGAGGCTCGGACTTCAACTTGGTCCGGGGCTCTCACTTTGTCACCGCGCTTGGGTTTCTCTCAGCCCCATTGTACCAACAAGACCTGAACTGCCCTTCCAAAGGGCTAGTGACTGGGCCTAGAGCTGCAGGGCTCCTGGCTGCCGAGCCTGTGTTCTGTCTAATTCCAAGTTCCTTCTCTGCTTTCCCCGCCACATAGTCTATGAATAATAACCTCGAATCCGCGTCTCTCCTCCCGCCTTTCAAAGCCTGCCCCTTTGTCTCACCTTCCTAATTACAAGATTGAATTTTGGGTAGAACTTATCTCAGTGGTTTAAAGTAATTTGCGTTAGGCTAGAGATTAAGTCGTTTGCACTTTTTTGAGGTAAATTTCAGTCCATTAAATTTTCTTGAGAATGAAAATTGATTTAATGAAACTCCATTTTCAACCTCTACTACTGGGTGAGTTTTAGCTTTTCGAGATCCAGGTTCAGTATAAACTAGTAATAGAAATAAGAGAAAAAACAGTTTCTGTCTTATTAACTAAAGATTTTTAACGTTCTTTAGGTATTTAAAGCATGTGATGAAGATAACAAAGGCTATCTAAGCAGAGAGGACTTTAAAGTTGCTGTTGTAATGCTGTTTGGGTACAAGCCCTCCAAGGTAGAGCTTTCTTTATGTATTTGGGAAGGGGTAGACAATACAGTAGTGAGTGAATGGATTCTGAGAGAAGTGCACAGCGCTAGTTTAAGATGGTTATAAAGCAAATCGCCGCTTTTACAGACGTGTGGGGTGCTGAATTTTACTTTCTTCCTAAGATCTCAACCCAGGGATGAATTGGAAATCTATTTCACTGGAACCCAGGAGGCCTATTTCACCACCAGGCTGCTAATAATTAAATATGAGAGGCATCAGGAGGGAAGGCTAGGAGGGGGACGTTGGTAACAGGAGGAATTCACATAGGAGATGACAGGCACAGTATCTTTCTCTTAAATTTAAAAATTTTTTACTTTGCTTAAATTATAAAAGTAATACATTGAAATATTCAACAAATTAAAACAGTGCAGAGGATGTAAAGTTGAACATGAAATCCACTCTCCTTGTACCACCAGGGTCCCACTGCTCAGGGATTACCTTTATTAACAGATTTTTGTGTGTGGTTCCAAAATTTCCTATCCATGACAAACATATGCATAAATGGGTGCTTAGTATGCCTACTTTAACTTGCTTTTCTGACTTTATAGTTCAACCTAAAAGCACACACCAGTACCACATTTTTAAAAAATAGTTGCATAGTGTTCCTTTAAGCCAGTTTTCTGTTTTTGGTTATTTAGTTGTTTCAATTATTTTTTATTCCTACAAACATTGCTGCCAATGAGCATGCTTTTATATCTGAATACATATGCATACATATTTATGTCCTTGTGGTTGTGTATCTGTGGAATAAGTTCCTAGAAGTATAATTGCCAGGTCACAGGATATGTACATGTAGAATTTTGTTGGATATTGCTCTCCGGAAAAGGTTGCATCAATTCACCAATGAGAGCTGAGCTGAGCCTTAATGAACCTCCTACTTTAGTAGGACAAGTTTTCTTTTCACCTGTGTCTTTGTACTCTTCTGCTTGGCTGTTAAATCGATTCTAGAGATGGATCCCTTGTTAAGCTGCTGAACTGGAATTAGCGTCAAGATATTGTCCAGATTCAAGAAATTCGACAGCAATCATCAAACAAAGGGAGCACTCAGGGTTTCCTCTGGAATGCTCTCCCTCACTCTCATTAGACCAAACAGCTTGGCAATCAATTATGGCCCAATTGGCCCTCATGAGTGGGCTCTACTTTCAGGGACCAGGGACCCTGTGATGTCCCACTTCTCCACCCTTCAGTGTGCTTAAATGCATCACAACTTCACAGTAAATAATGTTGTTGACCCAAACAGGTTGCATGAACAGCCCAGGTGGGTTCAGAGCAGCTCTAGTTCTAGGGGATGCTTAGTTACTGAGAGGCTGATTACAGAGCCCAGAGAAGTAGTCAGGGCTGGCTCTTTGAAATTGCAGTTCTTCTGCTAACATGCAATCATTTCAGCTGGGATTACAAAACAGGTCAGCTGAAAAGACTCAGGCTTTGAAGCATTGTATTTAACCTGAGTTCACCTGGAAAGATATCTTGTCTGATTTTGCCTTTATCACCCTTGAGTCTATTTATTTGGTTTCAATTTTAGAATGTAGGGGAGAAATTCAATGACAGTTACAGTGATGTGGTAACATACTATACATACACTCCATGAAATTTAACAGATTTTTACTTTTCATACTGGGTTGAGGTTTTAGATTTTATTTTTTAAGCAAATGAACTACTTACTGCGGGTCACTGAACAGCAAAGTATTGATACAGCAAACCACCTATACACTTAGTCATTTGAACAATGAACTTTTATTACATAAGTGACACTTAATGTGTAGTTTCCATGAAATTTAACAAATTTTTACTTTTATACTAGGTTGACATTTGGTGTTTAATTTTTGAATATTATTTTTGAGCAAATATTTACTGATTGCAAGTCATGAAGCAGTAAAGCACTTACATATAAATCACCTGTGCACTCATGCAATGTTTTACACAATGAAATTTACTGTATTCCTGTTTAATTAAAAGAACACTTGCTAGTTGCTAGTGATATAAAAATGAGTGAAACACAGACCGTACTTTGAAGCAGTTCACAGTTTAATGTAGAGAGACTTATAAAACTCTGTGATAAATACCAAGATAGAGAAGAGATTGAAGAACAGAAAGGGAAGGGGACAAAGGAGGAGAGCCTAATTCTAGTAGTAACTATAATAGTAGTCTGGCTGTCATTTAGACTTGAGAAGCTCGACTACAGAGTGTCTAAGAACACTATGCTTTGCGCCCTGGTGCAAGTTGTGCCCTAGTGATTGACCCAGTGATTGACTGTGTGCCCTGGTGCAAGTTGTGCCCTAGTGAGCCCAGTGATTGACTGGATGTGGTGGTGGTAAGAGGGTGCCATGATCACAAGGGCTGAAGTGATAGTGATGTCACTAAGTAAGAGAAAATTCAGAAAGAATAGGTTCAAAGGAAGTCATTGACTGTTGGGACACATTGAGTTTGAGACTGCTATGGGCATTCCAGGTGCATTCACTTATTAAATACTGTGCTGGTATTGAGGTTATGGTGGTGAAAATCTGCTCTCAGCTTTTACTGCCTCTCTTAGATATAGGAATCTGAAATTGGGTGGAGAGGGTAGGGCTGGAGGTAGATTTAGGACTCCTCGGTTTCCAGGTTGTATCTCAAAACATGAGACTGGATGGCATTGCCCAAGAAGAGCATGCAGAGTAGGAAGAACTATAGTCTGAGTATAGAACATCAGGGAATACCAACATTTAAATGTAGACAGTGGATTCCATGAAGAAGATGGAATGGCATAAATTTGTCAGGGACAAGAGGAACCAGGAAAGTGCAGGGAATTCAAGATTGTGAAGCATTTAAGAGTGAAGGTGGAGAAATTATGTCAAATGCTGCCAAGGTTCTAATTCTCTAATGTTTATAAAGCCCTTGTAACAATGTGGGAAAATGCTTATATTTTAGTATTTAGTGAAAGCACATCCACAAATTTTTTATACACTGTGTTCTCAAATATGTTTATAATGCATAAGAAAAAACCCTAGATGAGACCAAAATATTAACAGTGGTTTTCATCAGGTGGCTGGTTTTTAAAATTGCTCCTTCATAATTTTTTATATTTTTCATATTTTCTACATCAATCATGTTACTTTCATAATCAGGAAAAAAAATTTTAAACAAAGCCATAGAGCCCATTGCAACAATTGCCTGTGTTTTGTCTGAAGTGGAAAGGTTACCTTCTAGATTACACTATATATGGGACAGCTGAATTGATTTTATGTACTTAAATGTTTTGGTCAATGTTTTGGAGGCCGTTAGGGTGTAGCAGATTAGCATCATATCTTATATATGTTGATGGAAAAGTAAAATGACTACTGTGGCTGTTGTATGTCATTACCTGTCTGCTGGGTTCCACAAAGTTGGTTTCTCATAAACTACATCCCTTCCCTCAGCCTAGGAATTAAGAACTTGCACTGTGAAAACATTCAGTAAGATTACATGTCCTATTATTCTTTCCTCTTTTCTAGATAGAAGTGGATTCTTTGATGTCTTCAATAAATCCAAGCACTTCTGGTAATATAAAAGTGAATATTAATTTTTAGTACCTTATTTTGACATTCACAAAGCAAAAATTAACAAGCATAAAAGCTATTAAGCATTATGTTTAAACACATCTTTTTCTTTTCTCATTATTCAAAAGAAATGTTTTGGTTTTGTAATTTTGATTAATTTACAAATATGTTTATTGTAGGAAAATTTTAAATTGTTGAAAAGCATAAAGTGAAAATGTCACTCATAATTTCAACATGTAGAGAATGATTCTGGGTTTTCTGACTTGTGCCACTAGATGACTGGAAGTGGCACTTATTGAAATGGGAAGATGGGGGACAGTATTTGGGGCTGGGGGGAAACTAAGAGTGCAATTTTCAATATGTTCAGTTTGAGAAGTTTCAATCCACTATGTCAAAGCCTTTAGACTGTATGACTGTAGAATTTGGAGTAAAGTTCTTGGCTAAAGAAATAAATGTGGGAGTCATCAGCTTGTAGATGGGTTTTAAAACCGTGGGAATGGATGAGACCCCAGAGAGAGAAAGAGAGGGGAGAGGAACCCTAAGAACTATGGCCATTAGAAGTTAGGTAGATGATGAGGAAATGGCAAAGGAGACTTAGGTGGCAGAGGGGCAGGAGGAAAAGGAGTGTTTGATCAAAAGCCAAGAGAAGTGGGTATGTCAAGGAAGAGGGTGTGATCAGTGCTAGCAAATGCTGCCGAAAGGTCAAGTAGCTTAATATCTGAAGAGTATCCATTGGAGTTGGCAACCTGGAGGTGTTTGGTGACTTTAGCAAGAGGAGTTAGTTTCAATGTGTGGTGAGGCAAGAGGCCAGGCTATAACGGGTTGAAGATAAATGGAAAATGATAAAATGTGACAATGTGAGTAGATAAGTCTTTCAGTAAGTCCAGAGAGGGTGTGATCAAAAGATGCTTTATTTGCTTTTTTTTTTTTTTAACGAGATGGAGGGAAATGTTTTAAGCTTAGCAGAATCATCTAGTGAAGAGGGAAAAAGAAGATGAGAGAGAGAAAGGAATGCCTATTGTGTGAGGGTATAGGATTCAGAGCATGCTGGATTGGTTTTTTACCTTTTTTGGGGGGAAATAATTTAGAGCTTACAAAAAGTTGCAAAATAAAAATAGTACAGAGAATAACTTCATACCTTTTACCCAGATTCACTTATTGTTAACATTTTACCCATTTGTCTTCTCATTTGCACTTTCTACCACTATCCCCTTCTCTCTCTCTACCTTCCTTATTTATGTTTTCTGATTTGGAATTAAGGGTTTGACTTCACGCTGAAGGTTTTCTTTCCTTAACTAGTTCTCTGATATACAAAAAGGTATAAATTCTGGAAGAAAGATTTTCCACATTCTGCACATGAAAAGTGAGTTCTCTGATGTAGAGTAAGTGTTGACTTCCAACAGACCTTTTCCCACATTCAGTATATTCGTAGATTGCCTTCTCATATGTATTCTCCAACATTTAGTAAGATATGATTCCGTTAAAAGGTTCTCCCACGTGTGTTACATTTCTATGATTTCTCTCCTATATGAGAACATTGATGCACATTGAAGGGTAAATTCTGGCAGGTTTTCCTACCTTCATTACATTCTAAAGATTGCTCTTCTGTGTGAGTGCTCTGATATAAAGTCAGTGTTGATTTGTGGCAAAAGAGTACTCCAGGTATGCTATTGATACTTTCTTCGTCTGTATGTTTTTTCTCTGATTTTTTTTGAAACGGGATCGCTCCTTGTCACCCAGGCTGGAGTGCAGTGGCATGATCATAGCTCACTGTAGTCTCAAACTCCTGGGCTCAAGACATCCTCCTGCTGTCAGCCTCCCACATAGCTGGGACTACAAGTGTGTTCCACAATGCCTGGCTAATTTTTTAGTTTTTTTGTAGAGATGGGGGTCTCACTATGTTGCCTAGGCTCTGTCTTGAACTCGTGGCCTCAAGCCATCCTCCCGCCTTGGCCTCTCAAAATGCTGGGATTACAGACATGAGCCACGGTGTCTGGCCTCTTTCTGCTGTTTGAGAGAAGTTTGACTTGTGGCTGAAGATATCTCATGTTCATGAAATTTACAAAATTTCCTCTCCTTTATGAGTTTTCTGATGCTTGAGTTTTGACTTCATGCAGAAATATTTCTCACATTTGCTGCAGTCGTGGAGCTTCCTTTTATATGAGTTCTGAGGCATAGGCAAGAGCTCCTCTACATGCACTACATTCACGTGGTTCCTCCTCCCATGCTTGAGTTCTCTTATGTATAATGAAGACTTCCTTATTATGGAATATTCTCTCAAATTCATGATGGCCAAAGGATTGCTTCAAAACTCAAAGTTTTCAATACTGAAAATAGTCTTCCCTTTGACTAAGTGCTTTCCAACTTTGGTTATATACTAGGACTTGCTCCAGCATGTCCTTGCATGTAATATCATGGAACAACTCTCACATCTACTTCTCAATCAAATCATTAGGATGCTTCCTTTCAGCACATCTTTTCCTAATAATTAATTTTAAAATATATTTCAAAAGGTTACTGAGTGAATTAGTCATCTGAGAAATTCAGGAGAACTATCACAGGAAGGATTAATTTGGAGGAATGAGATCAAAATGTAGGTGCTTTGTACTTTGTTCCAAAATTACTGGGAAAGGACCCTCCTTACACAGGAGGGTCTGCAAGCTTCTAGTCTTTTTCCTCCTCCTCCCAATCTTGATATCAACACCAAATTAACTTTCTTAAAGCATCGTTTTCTTCAGGATTAAAGGAACTGATTTATAACCAGGGCACTAACTCCAATCAGCTTTAATTTATGTCCACTTGAATGGGGAGACTCAAGACCACAAACGTCTAAGGGAAAGAGTAAAATAGCCTAGCAAGAAATCACTGCTGAACTCTGATTCCTGCTAACATGATTTTTTTTCTATTAGAATTGTTCAATACTGAACCAATTTCAGACCATCAGTTCTTTCTTCTCTCCCTACTAGTGACATGAGTCACATTTACATGACATTTGTCTTGAAGGAAGAGGGTTCACCACAGATTAAATGTTTTTCCAAATATATTATCTCTCTCCTTAATGTTTTGATCTTGAAGAAAAATTGAAAAATGGCCTTGGCTTCCTGGGAGCTATTTATTCTGGCAATCAACTTTCCAGAGTTCTGGATAGCAGTGACTTGGGAGTTCTCCTTCTGCTATCCATAGCTCTTCTTCCTTCAAGGTAGGGCTCCAGCACACCACTCCACAGGATTCTCTATACAGGGCCCAGTTGCTGCCCAGCTTCCTGGGTGGGGTCTACACTCGCATGCTGGACTGACCCTGACTCAATTGCTTTTAGGAAAGGGCAGAGTCCTGAAGCTGAACATGCTTCACTTTCAGCTTGGGACAGTACCTATACCTGGATGCCCAGGTCCTGCTTCCCAAGGGCTTCTAATCTGTGGGTCATTTCTTTAGAGGTTCCTTGCGAAGATTAAAAGTCAAAAGTTAAGTCAGTGCTATTAGAAATAAGGGTATAATGTCTGGGAGAAAAATACATGCTGAGAAAATTTGAGGGCAGCCAGAGTGAGTAGCAGAAAGGTACTAATGATGTTTTTTTATTGCCTGTAACCTAACAAACAAGTGAATATAAGCAAAAACTGTTTAGGTAGTGAGGAACCAGGAAATATATAAATGAGAGAAAAAAATCAAGCCACTTATTAAAGGAAACCGCAGATCACAGTTGAGTTATTTCTAATATACAGTATTGCCACCGCTTTCATAGGGTTTTATTACAACCCTTGTTCTCTGTGATGCATTTCATAACTTCTCTAAGTATATAGAATAAGTTTGCAACTAGAGGAGACCTAGAAAATAGTCATCTGTGCCTTTTTAAAAATGAGGAATCTGGGCTCCAGAAAGGAATAATAAAATAATAAATACTTGGCATTTGTATGATTCGTTGCTTAAAAAAATACTTTTATAGTATTTATTATTATTATTATAGATAGTATTTGCAGCTATCATTTCCTGAACATGTATAGATCTGTGATGAGCACTATACATTATTATATTTAATACAACTCTGTGATATTATGATTATCCCGATTTTATAATTTAAAAAAATCCTGAAGCTTAGAGAGGTAAAGTAATTTGCCCAGGGTGGCACAGCTAGCTAGTGAGTAATAGACCAAACCAGTCTGACCTCCAAGCCTACCCTCTTAACCAATTGATAAGCCCTTCCCTTGATTTTGCTTTTTTGTTTTTTTTGAGACATGGTCTCGGTGTATCACCCTGGCCAAAGTGCAGTGGTGTCATTGTAGCTCACTGCAACCTCAAACTCCTGAGCTTGAGAGATCCTCCTGCCTCAGCCTCCCAAGTAGCTGGAACTACATGCATGCACCACCACACCCGACTAATTTTTCTATTTTTTTGTAGAAACAGGCTCTCACTCTTGCTTAGCCTGGTCTCGGACTCCTGGTCTCAAGTGATCCTACTGCCTCAGCCTCCCATAGTGCTAGGATTATAGGCATGAGCCACCACGCCTGGCTTCTTCCCTTGATTTTTAATAGTGCCATCAGTCATATTCCTGATTGTGACAGAATTGAGGCCAATATTCATTCCCCTAAGGAACTTAATTAACGAGTCGAAGTCAGGAACTGAGTCGATACACAAAACTCAAATCACCAGATTCTGGGCAGTTGCTGGAAGTTGATTTCAAATTTGATTCTGAGCTACCTAGCATCCAGAGCAGATGGGGATTTATTCAAGTAAGTACAGCAGTCAGTGTCCATATAGTAAAAAGACTTTTTCTAGAGAGGTCTAAGTCTTCCCTGGTCTGGGATAGTTCTATGATGTCTCATGGGCGAGAGACTGATGAGCATACATCAATGCCCACAAACTGTTCAATAAATATAATAGGGAATCTTGCAAGGCTGCTCCTCCTCCTTTCTTCAGTGTAGTCCAGTGTTTAATGCCAAAGTATGTCGGGGTAGTTCTATGAAGGGCAAAGATCATATGCTCCAAGTATACAGATCTCAGATTATTTAACTTTATTGCAGGATAAATTGTAGAGCATTTTATATGAATAACAACAGCCAAGATTTATGGGGCTTTTGCTTACTGTTTGTAAACGCTGTAAGAACTGAATGAGCCTTGTCCTACCGAATCCTCGCACAGCTGTCTCTGTGTTGTTATCGCAGATCTGTATAAAATTTGTTTAAGGTAAAAACCAGAACAAAGCACCTCAGAATTTTGTTTTCACTAGGTGATTATATTGAGCATTTTTCCTGTTTCCTTATATTACTGCCCTTTTAAAATAATGAACATATTTTACTTTCTTACTTGAAAAACCTTCCTAGGAACTTACTTTTAACCTTCAACTTTGCATGATGGAAAAATCTAAGAGATTGATTCATCATAATGGTAATTATGGACTGTTTGACTCAGTCATGCAATCCAGTGTGAGTTCAATTGAAAAATAATTTGTGCATGATTATATTAATGTTCAGTTGTCTTGTATGCTTTTATTTATTACTGTCTTGTCTGACTTGTTTTAAATGAGACAGTTGACTATTTGACATATTATTTTTCTAAACTTAAATTTCCTTTTTCTAGTCTTTTAGGTTCTGTCATAAAACACCTGCTGGCCGGGCGCCGTGGCTCACGCCTGTAATCCTAGCACTCTGGGAGGCCGAGGCGGGTGGATAGCTCAAGGTCAGGAGTTCGAAACCAGCCTGAGCAAGAGCAAGACCCCGTCTCTACTATAAATAGAAAGAAATTAATTGGACAACTAAAAAATATACAGAAAAAATTAGCCGGGCATGGTGGCGCATGCCTGTAGTCCCAGCTACTCGGGAGGCTGAGGCAGAAGGATCGCTTGAGCCCAGGAGTTTGAGGTTGCTGTGAGCTAGGCTGATGCCATGGCACTCTACAGCCTGGGCAACAGAGTAAGACTCTCTCAAAAAAAAAAAAAAAAAAGAAAATATGTTTACTGTTCACTAAGTGGAAGTAGATCATCAATAAAGGTCTTTATCTTAGTCTCCATGTTGTGGAGGACGAGGAGTTGTCTCAGGAGTGGAAGAAGCAGGAGTGGTAGGCACTTTCATTGAAAAAAGTCTGTGAATAAGGGGACCACACAGTTGAGACCTGTTCACGGGTCAGCTGTACTAAACATTATGTTATCGTTGCCTGCAGCATTCAGTACAGTAACATGCTATATGTGTTTGTAGCCTAGGAGCAATAGGCTATATACCACATACCATACGTGTGCAATAGGCTATGCCATCTAGTTTGTGTACATACACTCTGATATTGCCACAACAAAATCAACTAATGACACATTTCTCCAATGTATCCTCTATATATGACATATGACTTGATATATGACTGCACATGAGTTGAAGAAGACAGAATTTTTAGTCAATGATGCTGGGACAATTGGGTATCCAAATGAAAATGTAAAACTGGATCCTTTACTTCATACCATTCACAAAAGCCAATTCCAGGTAAATTAAAGACTTAAATGTTAAAGGCATAAACACTAAGCTTTTAAGAAAGTAATGGAGAAACAGCATGACCTTCAATAGGGAAGGCTTTCTTAAATAAGACAGAAAAAACACCAACTATGCATAGAACTATTGATAAATTAAACTTAAATAAATTGTGTTTATTATTGTCAGAAATAGACTTAACCATATATTAGTCCCTTAATTTTTGACAATGATGCCAAAGGAATTCAAGCAGGGAAAAGAAGGCCTTTTTTAGTAATAGTGCAGGAACAGCTGGATAAATTTGAACCTGGCTCCTACTTTATGTCATACAAAAATTAGTTCAAGTTGGGTTATAGATCTAAATGTGAAAGGTAAAACTATTAATGAAAAAAGATCATCTTCATGAGGTAGGCAAAGATTTCTTAAACAGGAAAAATAATTACCACTTAAACACAAGGTATTAGATTTCATTAAAATTAAAAATTATCCAAAAATAACATTTAAAAAATAAGCCACTGCCTGGAAGAAAATATTCATAGTACCATATTGAAGAAAGGACTAGCATCCAGAACATGAAAAGAACTCTCATACAAATTTTTTAAAATGGGCAGAAGATTTGAACAGGCATTTCACAAACACAGAAAACATACAAAAGGCCACAAGATGCTCATCAAGAAAATGCACACTAAAATCATAAGATATCTTGACAGTTCTGTTGCTGGTGGAAGTAAAAAGTGACAATCACTTTGGAAAACTGTTGGGCAAATTCTAATCATGTCAGGCATGGCAATACCCTGTAATCCAGCTGTTCTACTCTAGGTATACTCAAGAGAATTGAGTGCACATGTCCACAAAAAAATTTTATATTGGATTGTTTATAGTAGCTTTCTATGTCAGTTTTTTGGACAACTCTGTATTCCTCAAAAATCACCATGAGTGGTGCACACCTGTATTCCCAGCTACTTGGAAGGCTGAGGTGGATTGTGTTTGGGGAGGAGTGGAGTTAACATCATTCTCCAAGCAGGAGTCAGAAGTAGACCAGCTTTACATAATTACAAACCTGACTGAAGAAGGTAGCACAAAATAGCCTTTGTTTCTTTTATGGATTGTTTTAAGAAATGTTGCATTACCAACCCCCTTGATAGCTCTGAACCTCTTGTGGAAAAAACAGACATTGACAAAGAGGTGAAAAGTGATTCAGGCTGCCCGGAGTGGCTCAGGCCTGTAATCCTAGCACTTTGTGAGGCCAAAGTGGGAGGATTGCTTGAGGCCAGGAGTTTAAGACAAGCCTTTGCTTATGGCTCAACAATAAAAATTAGCCAAGCATGGTGGCACATGCCTGTAAGTCCCAGCTACTCAAGAGGCTAAGACAGGAGGATCATTTGAGCCCGAGTTTGAGGTTGTAGTGAGCTATGATGACACCACTGCACTTTAGCCCAGGCTACAGAGTGATACCTTGTCTCAAAAAAAAAAAAAAAAAGAGGTCAGCAGAGTCAGACTCTGAAAGTAAAGTAAAGAAACATTGGGACCTAATCACTTTATTTTACTTATATTTTCCTCTTTGTGAATGTTCAAGTGTTACATGGTATCAACTAAAGTGTTTTAATAAATTTCTAAATGACCAAGTGTTAGGTCAGTTAATTGGAAGAATTTTTCTTAGTACATCAAAAAAATGCAATCTGGTGTCTTAAATTCAATAAAATATGATAAAGTATGACAGACTTTATCAAAAATTAGTTAATTTTATTGGTAAAATTCAGCATACATTTCCATTAAAATCAGATATAAGGTGCTTATAAGCATTATTTTTGAAGGTTCTAATTTACTAATGCAAAAAGACAAAAATAAATAATTGAGTTGAATCTTAATTACAGAAATTGGGCATCCCTAATCTGAAAACCAGCTCTAAAATCCAAAACCTCTTGAGCACTGACTTGACACTCAAAAGGAAATGCTTGTTGAAGCATTTTCGATTTTCTGATTAGGGATATGAACCAGTGAGTATAATGCAAATACTCTAAAATTTGAAAAAATCTGGAATCTGAAACACTTGTAGTTCCAAGCATTTCAGATAAGGGGTACTCAACCTGTAGTGTGTACCTAGGGAAAGAAAGAAATTCTAATTTTTAAAAATACTAAAATCAAGAAGTTGATAAGGTTGCTAGAGTCAAGATAAATAAAAATTAGTATCTTGGTACTAACAGTAGCCAATTTGACATGCAAATAGAGAAAAATAATCTCTTGACAGTATAATAAGACCCTCAAACTTTGAAAAAATAAATTTGTAATGTATCTTTATGAAGAAAGTGAATTTCTTCTTGAAGGACAGAACTGTGGTGTAGAACATAGTGGCATGATGCTCCTGGATAAAGGGGCTTAATATAAAATTGGATCCTTTGTAAAATAACAGAATTTAATAGCTATAATACCAGTATAAGAATAAATATGTGAAAATGGCCCCCAAATTAATGAAACAAAAGTATGGTGAGAAGAAGAATTTGTCTTACCAGATACTAACTAGTCTAGTAAGAGAGTGTAGCTAAAACAGCATGAAATAGGTCCAGGAACATGTAGGAACTCTGGAAAAAGATGGTTTTTCAGTTTAGAGGAAAGAGGGTGGTTTAATAAATGAAGCAGGTATAATTGTCTATTCATGTGCAAGAAAAACTAGAGCCCTACTTCACACTAAACAAAAACAAGATTTTAGTTGGAATATAAGTTTAAAAATAAAAGTATTAGAAAGTATAGGAGCTATTTGTATAACCTTATCAATAAAGGAAATCCAAAAGCTACATTCTGACTACATTAAAAAAATACAAGCTCACGAATGACAAAATAAAAGGTTTAATCAGAAGATAAAATACAGACTGGGAAGATATCTTTGTTACACATGACAAGCAGTAGATTCACATCTTTTAAATGAAAACCAACTACAAATGGTTGTGACAAACCTAGTAGAAAATAGGCAGTGAGAAAAGGATACAGATTATTTATAGAACAGAAAATCTAAAGGGTTTTAACTATGTTAAAATATGTACAACCTCTTTAATCAGAAATGCAAATTTAAAGCAAGCATGCTGCTAGCATTTTTTTCACTCTTCAGATAGATAAGCATGCTTATAATGCAATTACGTCTACCTTTAGTGAAGATCCTGGTAAATATGGGCCCTCGTATGTTATTCTTGAGAGTGTGACTTCATTCAGCCTTTTGCAGGTGATTTGGCAATATCTGTGAAAGTTTAAACTATATTTAACCCTTTACCTGGTAATCCCTCTAAGATAAAACTAATATATACCTTCAATGGCGTTTTTTACAATTGTGTTTGTACTGACAAAAGAGTGAAAACTTGAATGTCTGTTAATATATGGTAGGACTGTGTTGAAATATCTGGCTAGTATCAAAAAGAACAAGTTGCCTTTAACTCTCTTGAATACATATCTGCAATACAATATAATAAAATGGCAATTTATGTGTAATGTTTGTATGCTCGTAGAGAAAGGTATGATGAGAATGAGATTGTCCAGGAGGGAAGGACATTATTTAACTTTTTAAAATAGGGCTTTGCATTGTTTTACTAGTTTCAACTAAACAAAATGTGTTTTCTATTGAATATGACCAAGGATACCAGCTTTTTGTTTTTCCAAAAATTTCCTTTTTAGAAAAGAATTTCTGCTCTATAAGTCAGGCTAAAAGAGTTAATAATCACAATTCATTATTCTTCTGGGCTTTAAGTCACTTGAGGGAAAAGCTTAGCCCCAGTTCTGCAGGGATTGTATAGACTCTTGAAATAGCTTTCCTATACAGAGATAGTATTGTTGTCAAAACTGTTGAAGAGGTATGTTGTGACAATCTGTGTAGCTGAGAAAGGAACCAATGAAAAACCAAATGTTAATTTTTAATAGTCACATATTATATCTAAATAGCTAAAGTTCTATTTTTCTTTCCCAATAGCTCCATCAGGGCACAGTCCCTGTTTCTTACACAGTGACAACAGTGGCACCACATGGGATTCCACTCTGCACAGGCCAGCACATCCCTGCTTGTAGTACACAGCAGGTCCCAGGATGCTCTGTGGTTTTCAGTGGACAACACCTCCCTGTCTGTAGTGTGCCTCCTCCAGTAAGTCTGTGCCTTTGTTCTCAGTAGATCTCACAGCACACCAACTTGGATTTTGTTTCATAATTTATGACTCAGCCTTCTTTAGAATAGCTAAGTGCATTATGTAAGCAAACAAAATTTAAGAGACTGTCTTTATAGCTTCACTTACAAGGAAGATGGCCAATTTTATTGCCACAGAAATCTCAGTTATCATCCATTTAATAAAATTAGTAACCATTTAATAAAATTAGCTTTAAAAGCTGGTATCTTTTTACATTAATAAAATTACACATATTTGGCTATCCTGAGGGTCAAACCATGTTTTCTCATATATCTATACTGTTTATAATTAAAGCTTGATATTTATAATTAAAGACTGATGAGGGTCAGCCTAAGTCTCAGAATGTTAGTGTTCAGCAGTTACAGTCTCAGCACTTACTGGGTTTTAATAGGCACTTTGAGTCCTTGGTCTTATTCCTCACTATCAGAAGCCAGTGATGAAAGTCCCATTTTCTAGATGCTGAATCTGAAAAGTTAAATGACTTAACTTTTAGAGACAATTAGCATGGGAGAACAGAGATTCACACCTACTTTATTTTAATCCTCTGAAGCTTATGCTTTATCCTTTAGTCTACCAACTCTCAGTCCAACCTCGTTTCACAAATGAGGTTGCTGGAATCCAGAGGATCTAAATGACTCATCTAAGGTTAACAGTATCTTCAAAGGAAAGCATGTGGCAAAATTTAAATATAACTAATAACCTGGTCTGGCTGTGAGATTAAAACAAACATACACGTACAAATACCAGTGCCACTTTAACAAAATAAACAAGCTTAGTTTCTCAGTAATAGAACCATTGTGCTAAATTTGCTGACTAAAATACTGAGAGAGCATAAGGCAATTAGTTGAGAGTTGTGCTCTTTTGAAAATTCTAGAAAGAAAAATTTCTGCAAGATTGAAAAGCAGAGTTTATTGGTATAGCAGTAACTAACATCTGCTACATCTTAAAGCAACTGGAGAGAGATTCTTCTTCTATGCAGCACTTCTCCCCTTTTCATGGGTGTTAAAAAGTCTAAAGTAAAAGGTGTTTTGACTGGTGGTAAAAATTATTTAAAATACAGAATAATTACTAGTTACCAACACTTTAGTAGATCAAAAATATACTACTTTATTGTTAATATATGTTATTTAAAACATTTTTGTATGATTTTAGGGGAGGAATAGCAATGACAGATTTTAACCTATCTTTTAAAAAAATTATATATTCTGATATTTTTAACCAAAAAATAATGGTTTCTTTTACAGATGCTTCAGGCATGTTCGGTTCAGCACTTACCAGTACCATATGCTGCATTCCCACCCCTTATTTCTAGTGATCCATTTCTTATACATCCTCCTCACCTTTCTCCCCATCATCCTCCTCATTTGCCACCACCAGGCCAGTTTGTCCCTTTCCAAACACAGCAGTCACGATCGGTGAGTATCTCTACTCTTATGTCTTTAATTTTGCCAGAATGTTGAGATCAGGGAGATAAATTTAGTAGATGTAAGTTATTGCTATTTGAACACTTTGACTTAGGCATTCTTATGTAGTTCTTAAAATAATTAAAGGAATTCACAGATAAATTAGTATAAACGTATTTACCTTGAATTATCCTGATTTAAGTTTTTCTAGTTATTGCAATATCGCTTGTCCAATTTAAATTTATGTTATTCCTTCATATCTGCAATTCTTCAGGAAATAAATCTGAAGGAAAATTTTTGTTTAGTTGTACTAGTTTGTCCCCTTTTATGTATTTCTAAGTTGGAAAATGAAAATCTTATAATATTGTTGATACTTGTTAGAATAATACTTGAATTCATTTAGGCAAGTAAATTCACCCTTCTGAGCCCCAATTACTTTTTCTCAAGGTCTGTTTTTGTGTGTTTTGATGAAAAGAAGATGAGATAGTCTATTAACATAGTTAATTTTGTCCTGGGGCTAGAACATAGCTGAGAGGCATATTGTCAGGGTCTGGGGGAGATAAGTACTATATAAGGGCAAAGAAGGGCACAAGAGAAAGGTCCAGTTGGGGGGAAACAGGAAAGATAACCTGTGGAAATTGTTAGAGTGGAAGATTTCAGCTCTGTGGAAAAGATCTTAACAGTCTGTTACAGCAGAGGTTTACCATTGTTTCTAAGGATTTATGTACCATGCTGAGTACTGCAGAGAGTGAGTTTACCTGGTTACTCTCCTGAAAACTATAGAAGCAATTATGATAGAAGTTGTGTTCATCTAAAAAGTTAGCTACAAGAAAATCTTTTCTTGTAATCAGAATAGGATTCATGCCAGGATAATCTCCTTCTTAGCTTCTAGTGTCTGGAAATTCAAGTTTAAAGCAAAATTAACTCTGGGAGGCCGAGGCGGGCGGATTGCTCAAAGTCAGGAGTTCGAAACCAGCCTGAGCAAGAG
>CAUYRT010105682.1:0-32820 GCA_963574885.1 Lepilemur ruficaudatus | reverse complement strand
TATTATTACATTGCCACTTGCCACTCACTGATAGGGTTTTGATATGAGTCTGCAAGCAACTGATTTATTATGATCTCTGTGCAGTCAAACCTCTCTGCTAATGCTAATCTGTATTTTCAGCCACTCCCCAGCGTTAGCATCACCGCCTCAGCTCCACCCCAGATCATCAGGCATTAGATTCTCATAAGAAGCCACAGCCTAGATCCCTCCCATGCACAGTTTATATAGTAGGGTTCCTGCTCTTATGAGAATCTCAATGCTGCCGCTGATCTCGGACAGAAGGGTTCAGATGGTGACGCGATGCCACAGATGCAAAGCTGAGTGATGCAAAGGGAAGCATGAGAAGCGGCTGTAAAAAAGATGAAGCTTCCCTCATTCACCCACCACTCACCTCCTGCTGTGTGGCCCGGTTCCTAACAGGCCGGCAGTTTCAGAATAAAGGAAAGTACTGTGACAGTAAAATAGTATCTCCAGGCTCAGGGTCTGTATGTTTTCCTTCAGTACTTTTTCTGTCCTGTCGATATATTTCAAGTGACTGCTTTCAAGACCATTCTCTCCTCTCTTCTCCCTCTCCACCCCATGTTTCTGCCAACTCTCATAACCACTAAAATCTATGCGGGGTTTCACAGAGCTACTGCAGAAAATTTTAAAAGAAATCTATAGGTGCTCAAAGTTTGAAAACTGTACCAATTGTTATTTCCAATACATCACAATTATATATAATCCTTATTTTTCACTCCTGCTTCAAAATAAAATAGCAAACACTAAATGAATGACATCAGTCAAAATTTTTTATTTCAATATAGATTTCAAAAGATAAATAGAGCTTTTAGGATTAAAAAGCAAGCAACCTAGATTTAAAGAGAACTACAATGCCAATTAGGGTTTCCCAGATTCCTACAGGGCTTTGAAGGTGGTAATGGGTCTTTGAGCTATTTGAGCGTTACAAGAAAGCACAGTGGAAACTAACCATAATGAAGCCACACACAACATTCCCCATCATCATCTGGGGCTGGAGTTAGTTTCCTTCCTTGCAGTGACACTGGCTGACACACAAGTCTACGTGTACAGGCCCTGGAACCCCCTCACACCCCACCCCTAGCCCTCTCCTCCTCCCTCCCTCTACTCCTCAAACACACCAGACACGCTTGTCTCAGGCCCCCGCTCCCTCTGCCTAGAAAATTCTTTCCCCAGACACCCAAATGGTTCATCCACTTCGCAGCTTCACTGAGGACCCTTCTGCGACGTCTCCCTCTCAAGGAGGCCAATCCAGAGCACCTTATCTGAGGCCTCTCAGCCTCTCTCCTGACTCTCTCTACTTTCCTTCGCAGCGTCGTGACTGTTTGAAATGATCTTACCTACTGCGTTCTGTCTGCGTTCCCATGAGCACAGGGGCTTCCACTGTGCAATTCACCACTGTATCCCCAGCTCCCGGAGCCTGGACAGTGCCTGCATAGTTGGCACTCAATACATAGCTCCTAAACATACAAACTGGGAGTTCTAGATGCTGCTGCATGAAAAATAGAAAAATTTAAGCATTTAATTACTTAATAAATCAGCCTGTTGGTTAGACAAAATCTTTCAAGACATAGAACCTATGAGGATGGAGAAGGAAAATATGAAAGAGGCCCTCAATAGTAAAAAAGTAGGAAACCATTTTCTTATTCAACTACTGCTATGTCACATAAGTCTGAATCAGTTGCTTTACTGTATTTGACCCCAGAACGTTCTTTAAAGAGAAAAACCAGGGGCAATATATTCTGTAAGACTTCAAATGATTTCAAGTGATATTGTCAAATATTGTTTAGGAATACAGTATTTTAAATTGTCTCCACAATAAGTAAACAACTATTGGTACTGGAGCTTCTAAAACAAAGCCTATCCTGGGGTTTTCCTTAGAAGCTTCCAGCGTTTGAGTCTGTGATATTTCAAGGACTATTATTTAAGAGATACATAGCCACTTAAAGAGGAAGACATGGCATTTTGAAGAGTCCTATAGTCATGTTCTTGGATTTCTTCATAAAAGGCCTACAAATCCTTTTGAATGATTCACAATAAGCCTTTACAAATAACACATATAAAATCATCTCCTTTTTTTCCATTGTTTACTTGTTGCAACATGAAAAAAATTATGTTTTCTGTTTATGTAGTTTACTAAACCACTCTAGACTCTTGAAATCCCCTGTCTCCTAAATGGAAAATTATATTTATCAAATATGGAAGTCATTCTTTTAATCACACGATCTAACGTCTCAAAAACTTAAATCTGGATAAACAATACTAAATTAAGGCTGGTATATTTTGAAACAGCAAGAATTTGTGTGTGGAATGTTTTAACAGCTCATGAATTCCTGCGACCACTCAGTATGACTTACACAAACACAAACCAAAACTTTACCAGGGAAGTCAAATCTCAAATATCTCCAAGTAAAAATGCTTAACAAAAAACAGAAATGTAGGTTATTTTGATTATTTTTCTTCCATCACAGTATGGAAACATGAAGAAGACAGAAGGATCTAAGGATTGTGGGCCATTGGGAACATCATCATGGATACAAAAAAATGATACAATCATGTCACTATTAACGCTCATCAGTGCTTCGTAGTCACCATGTCCCTCCCATGCATGTTTTTATGTAATCCTCATAACAACACTCTTGAGATGAGCACTATATCCCCACCTGACAGGAGTCAAGACCTAGAGGAATTAAATAACGTGGCCGAGGCTGCGTGGTCTGCAGGATACCAGAGGCAGCACCCACGACCGCTCCACAGCACAGCCTCCTGCAGAAGACAGGGAAGAGCACAGAGAACTGGAGAGCTTTTTCTTTTCTTTAGAATTCACTGGCTAACACGCCGAATACATGCGGTGTCTCATAAAACCCTGAGTGCGTACCTACTATTGCCCCCATTTTAGAGACGCAGAAAGTGAGGCACAGATAGATTATATAACTTGACAGAAGGAGCAAAGCCAGATCCCAAGTGAGGCAAGCTGGCTCCAGCAACCAAACACTGAACCACAGCTTACTGCTGTTCTCTCAACTTCTCTTGGCCAAGCACTCGCACTCACTCATCCCTTTAAATCTTCTTCATCTGCAGAATTAGCTAGTTGGACTAGGTCATCTCTAAATTTCCTTCCAGTTTTTCAGTGATTCGATGCTCAATTCATCTGCAAACAGTTTTTTGCCAGGATCAAAACACTCATCGGAGTTTTTGAGTGCTCCATGCTTTTTTCCCCTAAGGGAGGGAAATGCTACTGATAATGATCCTAATATACTTTTAGGATTAAGGCTCATCTTTTTAGAATTTGGTATAAAAGAAAAAGTTTTAATCACAAAGTTTTCACATTAAAAAATAGTTTAACTGTTTTATAAATAACATTGGAAACTTAAAAAAAAAAAAAAACCAACCATAAGCTACTATTCTTTCCATTACACTTAGTACAGTTCAAATAGCTTCTCTGCTGGAAGGAATGGTCGTCAAGGTTTGCTCTGAGTCCTACCATTCATATGTGCTTCATTAAAGCCCATGGCCTATCATTAATAACTCTAATTAAATACAGTGATTGGGTGGAGTAGTTGTCTTACGCAATGTTTTAAACCCATCTCTATTAGTTGCCAACATTTAAAGATGGATTTCATACAAAAATCTTAATTCCTAGTTCCTCTCTTTCACATAATAACAACAATAAAAAATAAAAGCATCTGTCAACCAAGGGCCGACACTCCAATGTGGCAACACTGGGTAGCAGCTGCCTTTTTAAGCAAAGCAAAGCAGTCTCAACCACTCCCAATTACATTGAACTTGGCCACTTCACTCACACATTGTGTCCTGATGGCATTTGCGCTTGAGCCCCTTTGGCCACAGGCTCCCCAGTTTGAACATTTCTATTCTAACTGCATATTTGAGATGGTGTCACATATCCTTAAACATGCTGTATATTAAAGGCTTGTTATATTTTATTAAAATATATAAAAACTAAAAACTACACCTAAAGAACCGAAACCCAAAAAGGACACACCCCTTTAAAAGTTTGATTCCTTTTTAAAACACCACAATCCTTACAATGCTAGTTATTCCATTCATGTGGCCCAATAAACTCTCAACCTTAGTAGCACGAAATCAACTTTGAGGGGTTAAGAACACAGGCACTCTGATGCAGACCACTCCAGGCCAACTGCATCAGACACTCACAGGGCGGGGGAGCCCCGGCATCCTTATTTTCTCCAGGTTCACCCAAGTGACACTGATGGCAACCTGTGTTGAAAACTACTGGTGTAAACTCTATTGACATAGGGGGTGTGACTTATAAATCAAGACTGGCTTTCTACAATCCACAGATGAGAGTTGTTCTCATTACTTTACAAGATACCTTAGATATTTCACATATAAGGTATCATCATCTTTCCAGGGATTGACAAAATACCATACCTTTATTCTCATATCTGAAATAAACATGTAATTTAACATCTCTTAACTATTTTTTGTCTGATATTTGCATATTTTAACAGCAAATATTTTGGTGTGGGCCCCTGAAAGTGCCAAAGTGGAGCCAACATACAAAAGGGAGTTTCCAACCAGGTCAGAATATTGAGACAAATTAGTTTAAATCACACATTATCAACTATTTGGTTGAGCTGGAGCCAAACTCCAGACATTTGATGTCAGAAAGATCTTATTAAAAGATGTACTCAGCATCTCTCTAAAATCTGAACTAGTTATAGGTTACATGACAGCTGGGAAACACCCCTGTGACACTCGCTATGAGTCCTGAAGATGGGTCTTTGTCCACAGCCCACCAGCCTGTCAGATTCCCAAATAAAGCAAGATTAGCCCAACAAGGAAATGAGAGAGGCCTGGTAAAAATGTAATCTGGAACTGTTGAGGCAATGGCTTTCTATAATATGTACTTAGCCTGGGTTTACAAAGAAATTTCAGAAATCCCATTTCCTTCATTTGAGGTTTGTTACTTAGGAGGCATGGGCCTAATTTATACTTAGTTATGCTTATTATCATAGTGCTCAATTCACTTAACAGTAAACTGTACAAATATGTCTCTGTGGATTCCCCTGCTTTTGCCATTACTTTCATAATTATGCCATATATGGAAAATCAAACAACTAAATTAGCATCTGAGAGAATTTCACTTGAAGGAGTTAGGTAAGAAAAAGGGTACTTCAATTTTAAGGCCAGATGTGCTCCTGCACCAGCTGTTTACGGTCTGGTGATATAACCCAAACTGTGCTCTCTCTCTGGCTGCTGCCAGGGAAGTGTCCGGTGGGGAGGACCAAGGGTTTTCAGTTCTTAATTCACAATGTTTACAGCTGGGCCCTCTTATGTATTACTGGGCCAAATTGTTAAAATAAAACACATGAACATAACGACACGAACTTAATTTTGAAAATCTAAAGTAAAAGAGAAGGGGTGTGTGCGCATCAGGTTAGCTATTATTTGTCAGGAAAACCCATCCTTAAATAAATAATTATCAGTGAGGGAGAGAAAGCTAGTTAGCACCTTTGAACAATTCAGTAATTATAGCCATTATAGATTTGACAAATTACTGTTTTCATCATTATTACTGTGATGATGGGATGCTCATGGACCCTCCTATCCCACGTAAGTATTTTCTTAGAGAAGCCTTGAAACATTCTAAAACATTTCCATCTCCACCAGAAGACCAGCATTAAAATATTTCACCAACCATGCACACTGCTCCCATTGGAAATCCAGCCTTTCTGTAGCTAAGACTTTTAGGTGTGGAAGAGCCTTCCATTAAAATGCAAACATCTTGTAAAAGATCACAAATTAGGCTGTAAAGAACAAGTACCGAGTATATGGGCGCATTTAAGAGCAAAGCCTGACCCTGGCTGCCCTGGACATCTGACTGGCTGTGTACTTCGGTCTAGTTATTTGTTCCATGTTCTGGTTTCCTCCTGGGTCAAATGGGACTAATGCTGCATCATGCATATTAAAGCAACTACCCCATGGGTGCTTAATAAAGAATAGTTGCTTTACTATCTTACACAAATAAAACTGTCAGAGCTGCCCAAGTTTGAAAAACTAAAGGCAGTAGGATGAGGAATCAAAATCCAGTTCTGTCTAGCCTCACAGTCCAAGCTTCTCCCCACCCCAGGTCCCTGCCTCCTTAGTACCAGACACCTCTGGCAAAGAAGACGTGGGAAGCAGCAAGACATACTTTTGTCCCAGCACTGTTTAGATTGTTTAGGCCCTGGAATGTTTTAGGCAACCGAACATTGTAGGTAAAGTAAGAAATAATTCATCTAAGCTTCATAATATCCTCAACCTGGCAAAGGACTAAGTTCTACTCATAAGTATAAAAATACAGAAATTCATTTCCTTTTTCAAGCTTATTTTAAAAAAAAAAAAGTCATCTCCAAATTCCCTTAATATAAACTACCCTGGACTAACTACATAACTGGTATTTGTGTATATGCCATAAACAACACATAAATATATATCCCTCATGAATGCACACCTCCAGAGATTAGTTTCAAAGACGAAATTTTCACAGCCCAATGTTACCTTTGTAACTTATTCTTTTCACAGCCCAAAGTACCTCTTGATTTTTATTTTCATCCCATTTAGGAAAACACTTCTTGAGGAAGAGGACAGGAAGATGACAAGACCCTGTCCTCCAGGAGGGAGCTGAGTTTCTGGGGGAGAAGGCACAGCACACAGGCATGGACCACACAGTTCAGTGCATGCCCACTCTGGCGCAGCCAAGGGCAGGTGTTACAGGAGCCATTATAATAATGATATTTATTGTGGTGGAAGAGGCTTTCTGCCCTGAAGGAAAATATTTCTGTTTTACAATCTTACCAAAATAAACATTCTATTTCATATTTCACTAGATGTAGCATTTAACTAATATGGTAGCATATTTAACTCCAAATTAGAAGGCAGTACTTCTAGGATGGGGGTAATGTCTACTTTATTGGCTTGCTGTGAGGATAAATTAAATACTGTAGGAAAATTATTTAGCACATAGTAATGATTCCTTAATTGGGAGTTCAAGGAATGGACCCAAGTTTTGTGGGGCCCGCAGCTTCAGACCTTTTATGAAAAAAATATGTAATGTTACAAATATAAAATGCTTATAAAATGATTAGATTAAGAAATTACAGCAAAACACGAAATTTTATAAGCTGACAATACCAAAACATCGCAAAATCAAAAGCCAGGAAAAGAACCCAGTATGCATTAATTAACTGCCTGACACACTGCTATAAATATTTCTTTCGGGCTATACACTCTGATGAATTCTCATATGACAATGATTTATATTAATATCATTTTCTATAGGGCAAAAAGACTAATCAGTCTTCCCTCGAGCATGGGTGATCAAAATTTATTTTTAATTACTGATAATTCAGAAAAGTTACTTTTAGCCTCATAGCTCTTTACTGGAAATGCCACATAAATTTTTAGGATTGCTGTCAAATTTGTAAACACCTCTATTAAATTTCTCTTGCATATGAGCCATAAAAATTCAAGGCACTTCAAATCTTCTTGTGCATTGACTAAACCTTAAATGTTCTTTGCATTGATGATATTCACTAACCAGTTGGTTGTATTTTTTTGTTATAATATATATTCGTGTCAAATGAATAAAACTTAAACCAGAATTCCCATAAAAAAGGTGCATTTATAATTGTATATTTACACTACTGAATATATTCCTAACAGAAGAGAATTTCCCTACTGACTACACTTAGATAAGAACTAAATCTACCACTTACAATTTTACACATCTAACAACTGGAAGAATTTTCTAGCTAGCTAGCTTCTGGCTCAGTACATTTCAAACCATATTCCCAACGACAGATGTCATGCTACACATGAATGCTGCAATGCTACCTCTGACCCTCCCCTTTGTGTAAGGACTCCAGGTGAGCTGGCACAGTGGGTGGTGTTCCTAGGAGTAATTCCTACACTAGCAGGGCTGAGGATAACATAACTAGACACAGAAATGACTATAAACCGCATGGGCATTCACATCCCATTAAACCCAAACTACAAGTGTCCCAAATTCAACTTCCCCTTAGCTATATCTCAAAAATACTTGAAACTCCAATGTCATCGAACTCAAAGACAAATGTGACAGAAGAGAAGTCAGAGTAGAAAAGGAAAACATTAAGTGACTGCTGTTAAAATCTTTTTTAAATTTTACAAGTTCTGATCCCATGAATGCATTGCTACAAACACTGTTAGGGCTCCTCCAGGGCCTCAGAAAGTGCTTGGGTAAGCCTTAGCTATGTATTCTAAAATGGTAAAAAAAAAAAAAGTGTCAAACAAGTGAGGGGCCCTGGGGCTTGAGCTTCATTCACTTCACAATAAATCTGCCTCTGTGGTCCCTATTACTATTCATCATTTATCACAGTCTACACCTGTCTGGTCTCTCCAAATAAATTTCAACTCCTTGGATTCAGTAAGTACTGTCTTAAGAACTAACATACAGGAAATCTTCAAAAATGTGTGGTAGTCCTCACCATCCATGGCAACTCTGAGGGAGTGAGAGAAAAGATGTGTAACATAAATATGGGTAACTATATACACACATATAAATATACATATACACACACTTATGGATATAGGTATAGACATGTATGTGGTATGTGTATATAGACATATATTGTTTATAGATGTATTGTTATATATTTATATATATATATATCAATTATATATGTAATACCAAAGAAATAGTGAGTTTTTCAGCATTAATAATATGGTATCCAGATCTGGTCCCTTCAAGGTCTATCTCAGGAGAAAGTTACCACTGTAGCCTGGTAGACAATCAACAGTGCTTCCTCTGCGAGGCCAGTGAGTGAGCCAGACAAGGGACATGGCCATCAGAACACTATCAATGTTCTCTGGTGCTGGGCAGAGGCTCTATCATTAGTGACCCAAGAAGAGTCTCTTTGACTCCTGCCAAAGTGGAGAGAGAGTTATTGGAAAGATTTCACCCTTAAAGAAAATACCATTAATCTGGTTCCTGTTTGCAGCTAGTCTTCAAAAAAAAAAAACTACTGTGACAGTGCTTATTTCAAGGGGAAAATATAATTTTCTTTAAACTGATTTAGCATATTAAATGAAAGGCATTTTTAAAAATATACACAAAGTAAATTTCTGACATTTGTTGTGTCTGATTCAGATTCTAAATTAAGGACATTTTCAATTCAACATTTTAGCCAGGTCAACATAGAACAAATCTATCACCTCGTCATAAAACAAACTGTGTATCTGTAATCCAGCAAGTATTTCTTCAGTACCCAGGACATGTCTGCACTGTCAAGATCTGAAGGCAGGGGTAACAGTAGGGTGGGGAGAGAAAGATAAGGAAATGTGGGGTATGATTCTTGTCCTAGAAGCAAAAACTATAAAACGGAGGATTTTTAAGGGCTTCAGTAGATTGTCTCCAGTCTCTCATACTCAGTCTAAAACACAAGGGCTTTGGCTTCCATACAGTCCTAGGAATGACCCTCTTAGCAAGTGTCACCAGCCTGCTCCAGCCTTAAGGCTTCTTCACTGTCATCAACTGGAAGAATCAGGTTTTCTGAAAACAGCTGTCAGTTTGCATTTCTAGAACTGTCAAGGTGGGAGATGTCTCTAAAATATATGAACTCTAAAAGAAGTCATTTGCTAAAGAATATGGAGGTTTTTAGCAACCCAGTCAGTTACAGGCAGAGTTTCAGTGTCTGCCCTACATCAGAAAACATGCACACTAAAGGAAAACAATCAGAAGCTTGTGAAACTGATGAGACAGGATACTCAATAGTGATGTCTCACAAAGGGCGATTTGACTGTTTACAGGTAAAACAGTCAAATGGAAAAACTACTGGAGACAGTGTCTTGGAGATCACTGAAGTTTTGGATTCAGGGTTCCCTTACGCTGAGTATGGTGTGTGTGCATGCACAAGCATTTGACACCTCCCCTGGCACTCCACACCTGGGGTTCTTGGGAACTGTGGGAGGGAGTAACAGGGAGATCTTACCACCAAGCCACAGGGTGCAGGCAGAGAGCAGGGCAGGCAGCAACAAGCCTTTCATTCATTCACTTATTCATTCAGTTATTCCTTCTCCCCACAGGAAATGTCCTCAAGGGAATGTGCCTACAGGCCCAAGGCACAGTGCCTCTTTCTAGTCCTAGGTTTTTTCAAATAAATTCAGGCCACAAGGAAAGGCCATGTTGGAAGCCGCTGGCCTTGACACCACTCTCCCAGTCCACAGCAGCAAGTGCCTTTGCCAGCATCTAAAGTGCCTCTGGCCACACAGAAGAGAAAGTGGCCACAGGCTGCCACACCAATGCTGGGCTGTTGAGGAGTCTCCTATTTCCCATTCTCAATCCTTCCCAAGAAGAATCTGATGATTTTACATAGTTATAAAATGCCCAAAACACCACCACAAGTGGGTAGATACAACTCATGTTCTATTAACCTCTAATGCAGACTTTCACAGTAGGATTACAAATATATTTATTTAGTAAATACACAAATAGCAAGAAATTTGATGATGTAGACAACTTAATATTGTACATAAGTACTTTACATATATTATCTTACGTACTCCTCCTTAACCACTCCATGAGATGGGTGCTGTCATTGTCCTCATATTCAGAGGAGGCACAGTAATGTGTCATGGTCATATGCCTAACAAGTGGCAGAGGTGTATGTTCAACTCCAAGCAGGCTAGGTTCACTAAACTGCTTCTCAGATGATCCTCATCTCAAGAGCTCAGAGCTACTTTCTAAAGGAGGAAACAGACCAGTTGTGTGAGGGAGGTGGAAAGGGTACTACTGTCAAGTTCTTTACCCATTTGGCAATTATCTTTTAAGTCAAAGTCTATATTATTATAGTAAGTACTTTTATTTTTCTTTCTAGAAACTTTGAACTTTATCCATTAGATGGTTTATAAATCCACCTTGTGAAATGAAGCACCATGGATATTATCCGAGTTTTGGAGAAGAGGAAATTAACAAGTACAGACTCACAACAAAAAGCCTGCTGACATTCAGGGTCAAGAACTACCAAGTCTGGCCAGTCACGGTGGCTCACGCCTACAATCCTAGCACTCTGGGAGGCTGAGGCGGCAGGATCATTCAAAGTCAAGAGTTCGAGACCAACCTGAGCAAGAGTGAGACCCCATCTCCACTAAAAAATAGAAACTAGCTGGACAAAACTGAAAATATATAGAAAAAATTAGCCGGGAATGGTGGCGCATGCCTGTAGTCCCAGCTATTCGGGAGGCTGAGGCAGAAGGATCGCTTGAGCCCAGGAGTTTGAGGTTGCTGGGAGCTGGGCTGACACCACAGCACTCTAGCCCATGCAACAGAGTGAAACTCTGTCTCAAAAAAAAAAAAAGGAACTACCAAGTCTTAGCTAAGGTAAGCCACTCTTAGTTAATGAAACGCGATCCTTCAACAGGGCCCCTGCAAGAAAATCTGTGTCAACAACAGCAAAGCCGAGACTCCTAACATCTGGGGAATGTTCTAAATGACCTGCTACATGAGTACTATCACAAGAATAACTGAATTGGGCGGCATTCCTGTGTTTCTGTTCAAGAAGCACAGTCCCACCTTGGGGCCTTTGCACTGTCTGCTCCCTGCCTGGACCTCGCTGTTCCCCGTGTGTCCTCATGGCTGGCTAACTCTCACACGTCCTTCAAGGTTCCAACTCCCGTATCAGTTTCTCACAGTGAGGCCATCCTGACCCATCTATTTAAAATTCCAACATGTCCTCCTCCCAATCTACTTTACTCTGTTCTGACTTTTCTCTTTTCTGTATCACTAACCACCTTCCAACAAACTATGTCAATTACATCAATTGTTTATTGTCTATCTCCCTCCAACAGAATGTAAGTTTCCCAAAGGTTGAGATCTTTATTTTGTTCACCGAAAACACTAAGTGCCTAGAATTTTGTCTGGCACAAAGCAGGTACTCAATATGTATTATTACAAAAATTCAAAATGCAGAGGTACTTTTACAAATGCACCAAATAATCAAATCAGGTAAGAATGATTCAACAGTTGTCATTCTCAAATCAAAAGCCAAACGATTTCACAGTGTTGGGATGCAGAGTTGGAGCAAGCATTTCATGAGTCCCAGGCATGACCTTCAGTGCTAAATTTAGTGCTCCTGGTGTTTCTAAGATTCCTAGTTACCAGTTTAACTTCACCTCTCTCTAAGATGTTCATACCAAAAGTATTTCTACAAATTCAACAATCTACTCTCAATAAGAAGCAAACCAACCCTGACCAGCTTTTCCCATCTCCACGAAACAGAGCCAGGCCTATGAATGAACTGATAGCAAAGCTATCCTGCAACTTCACATTTGCAGGCCTGTGGGATTTCTAGGCAATTCAAATCAGAGTGGGAGAGAGTTTTAGCTGGGATACTCAGGTTGTACACCAAAGCAGGTGCTCCAATACTGAACCAACAGAGAAATTCAAGGAAGAAAACAGGAACATAGGTAGAACACTCATTCTTCCTGGAGGAGTGAAAATAGCTAAAACATAGGATGGTAAAAATCACACTTCCCTTGGCTCTAAAGCCCCAAATCTTTTTTCCTTATGGGAAGAGGAAAATGGTTAAAAACAAGAGCTAAGTACACATGCATAAGATAACAGGAACAGTTACACTCAACTTAATGCACTTAATTAACCTGGACACAATATACTTACAATGAAAACTACAGGCCTTGAAACAGGTGTCAAGCAAGAAACACACCATATTCCCACAGACACTCATTTCATCACTGCTTAAGGGTTTTGACTAATTGTTAAATGGTAATAATAAAAACAGGTCCCCAAAACGGAACTTTCACCTAAGCCTATCTCTAACACTCTAATGACTGCTAAGTAACAAGATCTCTGAATAAATTAATTAAAGGCAAAATTAAAATTACATCTTTTAATCCTTTCACATATCTTTGTAATGTAACCACTCGCTAACAAAGACATGAGATCAATATGTCAATCATTAAAAACAACCATCTAATTGTCTCCAAAAATTTGTAAACTGAACCACAATACCACGTAACAATAAGTGTATATTACTGTCACTAAATGCTTTGTCTGGTATTTTCACTCATATCTCTTTATCAAAAGTATATTTATATGACACTGGCTGGGCGTGGTGGCTCACGCCTGTAATCCTAGCTCTCTGGGAGGCTGAGGTAGGCGGAGCGCTCAAGGTCAGGAGTTCAAGACCAGCCTGAGCAAGAGCGAGACCCCATCTCTACTATATATAGAAATTAATTGGCCAACTAAAAATATATAGAAAAAATGAGCCAGGCATGGTGGCACATGCCTATAGTCCCAGCTACTCGGGAAGCTGAGGCAGAAGGATCGCTTGAGCCGTAGAGTTTGAGGTTGCTGTGAGCTAGGCTGACGCCACGGCACTCTAGCCCAGGCAACAGAGTGAGATTCTGTTTCAAAAAAAAAAAAAAAAGTATATTTATATGACACTACCTACTAATCAAGATGTTTTTATTCTTAAGATCAACTCTTATTTTTTTTCTGCATATACAGCTGCCCCGAGTCTCTTCATCCTGAGAATTTCAAATGTTTGTTCATTTTACTATTTACTTTTCACTAAGTTTCCTAGTGCAAACTATTTCCCAAGTACAGTAACTGTTAGCCCTGCCACATGGTTTGCTGGCTTAAAATACATTAATTGTTCAATATTTTCACATTAAAAGAAAAATAATAGCCCTTTGGGGATGAAACACAATGATAAAAGCTGAGTTTTAAAAAATTTATGAAACCCTTAACCCCCTTAAAAAATGTTTGCACAACATTAAGGCAATTTCTGCAAACTTAAAAACACTCATGATTCACCAAGTTAGTTTTTAATCATCTAGTTGATTACAAACTAAATCCTCAAGAAGCATAACTGTCTTTAACACATTTTAATCAATATAATTTATATTTTCTTTTAACCAGCTAGTCTAAGTAGGCAAGCAATGGGATAAAACTATTACTCAGCTTATATAAATTATAGTTTATCCTGAAATACCTGCTAGTATGAATGAATGGGATATGCAATGACGGCCTTCCCTAGGTCAAAAGATATTATTTATTTACGTTATTTATACATGTTTATATAATATATACTTATTGATAACATTATTTATATTTATTATTTTCTGTTTATTATTGGGAGTAAGAGGAAGTACTCGGAACTATCAAAATTTCTTCTGGCACTTTGCAATACTGGAGTTCTAGCTTTATTTTAAGCTAGCCATTATGAATACCCTGATTTTTACTTTCAAGCACTTTCAGTTATGACTATTCAATCATGATATGAATCAGCGAATTTGTTACTCCATTAAACTACTTTTAAAACAACCAAAACTTGCCTAGCTCTTCTGTTCCACCTTTATCAGAGGACATGTAAGAAACTATTACCTGGACGTTTTGAAAGTTTCAAAACCTGGACAATTACTCATCAAAATTATCTTTTTAAAGAGGTTTTGTAGACATTTTCCATGATTATTTCCCATTCCAAAAAGCCCATCAAATCCCATTCTAAGCAGACATTCAACATTTATTAAGCACCCACTGTGTGCAAAGAGACAGCGTTATATACTAAGCAATGACACATAAGGCTCTGCCCCATTTTATTCGTGCATAAATACACAGCAGTCGTGATTTATTCTCTCAACTTTGTAGAAACGTGAGCTGCATCCACATGGCTGAATCCATGGCATTCATTTTGACTTCCTGGGGCAATTTCCAGGTTGTCTGGATTAGACAGCCCCATTGAGACATCACGCGGCCCCTTCACCTCCTAGCCCATGCAGGACAACTTGTAGGCACCGACCACACCTTCCGCAGGTGGCTGGATCGCCTGCGCCAGATGAACCTGACCCACCTCCCTTCGCAGGGGCTCGGGACAGACGTGTGTCAATGTGTGTAAGGGCTTCCGCGAATTAGAGGACTTGTTGAAAGGTGCCGGGGTCCTGGGCGTGAAAGGAAACCAGCCGCCCCGCCGGGCGCCCCTCCCCGCGTCCCCGCGCCCGGGGCGCTGCGCAGGCCTCCGCCGATCCCCGGGCACAGCCGGCGCACCTCCGGCCTAGCACCGTTTGAAAGGCAAATCGCAAAGCCGGGCGCATTTAAATACCGGCCGCGGCCCTGGGGGACTGCTCTCCAGCGGACGCAGCCGCAGGGGCCTCCGGGGCGGCCCGGCCCCGGGGCGCTGGGCGCGGCCCGCGGGCGCACCCAGGACCTCTGCCCGCAGCGCCCCGGCTTCCGCGCCAGGCCGGGGGAGGGGCAGGCGCCCAGAGCCCCCGGCCCCGCGTCCCCGCCAGCTCTGCCACCGCCCGGGGAGAGGGCGAGCGCCCCGTCCCCGCCCGCGGCCCCCTCCCGCCGCACCACACCTAGCAACCGGCGCTGACAGGACGCAGTGGCGGCGGCGGCGGGAGGAGGAAGCGGAATGGCTGCCGCGGTGGAGCCACCCCCGCCCCCCCCCGCTCCCACCTCCCAGCGGCTGCAGCCGCCGCCGAGCCCTGACAGCTCGAGCCGGGGCGGAAGCGGCAGGCGGCGTGCAGCGCCCGCCCCCCGCTGCCCCCGCCGCCCGGGGCCGCCCCGACCACCCCGGCCAACTAACTCCGCGCCCCTGCCCGGCGCCCGCCGCGCCCTCCGCCCCGCGCCCCTCCCCGGCGCTCGGCCCCGCCGCCGCATCCCCAGCCGCCCCGCCGCCGCGCACCCCCACTCCCACCACTTTGCCGCCCGCGTGCACGCCCCTCGGAATCCCCCAGCCCGCCCGCCTGCCCGCCCCGCACCTCGGGGCGCCCGCCCCCTCCCCCACCCCACCCTGCTCCCCGCCCCCCCCCGCACCTCGCGCCTCCGCATCCCGCCACCCCCACGCCCGGGGCTCGCACACACCCTCCCCGCCCGGCCGCCGCCTCCCCTCTCCCTCCGTCCCTCCCAGCCACCCCTGGCCATTCCGGGGCTTCTCGCCCGAGCAGGAGTTTCCGCGCGCCCGGCACCCCCGCCCACCCCCGGGCCATTTACCGATGTGGTTGTCCTCGATGTGCTCGATGAGGTCGGCCAGGGTGGGGAAGTGGAGTCCGCAGCCCCCGAACCGGCAGGTATTGGAGAAGAAGGAGGCGGCGGCGATGCCTGTCATGGTGCTACATCGAGAGCCCCCCTGGTGTCGGCTCTGCGAGCGCCGGGCGGGCGGAGGGAGGGAGGGAGGCCGGGTGGGGTGAGAAGAGGAGGGGCTGGGGGAGGGGGAGAGAGGCGGGGTGAGGGGAGCGGAGAGGACGGGACGGAGGGAGAGGGGGCGAGAGAGATGGAAGGAGCGCGAGGAGCCACCGGGAGGCAGAGGGGAGGCGGCGGCGGCGGCGGCGGCGTCGGGAGCGGCGGGGGGAGGGTGGGGGTGGGGGTGAGGCCGCCGCAGCTGGGAGGAGGGACCAGGGAGCGCGGCTACAGCTGTGCGGCACCAACCTCCGCTCCCGGACCGAGGCCTCACCTGCGGGCGCCCGCCACCAACTTTATCCCACTCGGCCAGCCCTTTTCAGCTCGCCATACATGCAATCTGTTTGGAGCCTCCTCGGTTATGTATATTTCATTCTTAATACATACACATCCGTTAATTACACGTACTTGCCAGCAGTGAGAACTCAGGGAGTTACCCGGGCCCCTCTCAGGGACGTTCGTTTGCACCTGGCCACCTGTCTGGGTGTGACACTGAGATTCACAGGGGACCCAGGAAAGGTAATTGTGTGCACCTTATTCTTTAAACCTTCTTTTTTAAAAAGTCTATATTCTCTGGAGGTTTGTACTAATTGATTTTAATGAAGCTTCCCTCTAGGCCAGAAGAAAATCTTAGCTTTATTTAAATTTCAAAATAGACTGCGTGGTTGTCAAGTGCATATGCCTGTGTTTTACATATGTACCACATGTGTTATATTCCTTGCTCCATTCGGGAAAACAAAAACTAAAATAATTTCATTACCCCAAAGTACAGCACCCCGCTGTATCCACTACACCCTCTCAAGTCTGGTAATTAACCCATATGTGTGTTTCTGCCACAGCAGAAAGGACAGTGCCTTAGTTAAGGCTAGAAGGAGTGGAAACGAGGTCAAGGGTTATAATCTTTATTTAAAACTGAAGGAATTCCTCCAATCCATCAAGATTACACCATCCTGTGAGCATTTAAACTATAATGATGACCAATTAAGCACTGAAGTTGAATGAAAATCAGCATTTTGCTAAGAATTACCTTCTTGTCCCCAACCCCACCGCTAGTTGCAGTCATTTTTACCTGTAAGGTGTATGTTCTCCAGTAGCACTTTTTCAGGTCCCTAAAAAACTTTATACATTATCAGCAGTTTATGACCCAACAGCACATTTTTCATTAATATATGCATACTGAATTTAGCATTGTTTCCTTAGGGCAAATTTCACTTACCCTCTGGTACAGATACATAGAGAATTATTATTCCTCCCTTCATAAACTGTGTGCATCCCTAACGTTATTTCTAATAATGGGATTGTTAAGGCTTTTCATGTAAGTGTTTAGAGTCAAGGCACATGTAGTGTTCCTGTTGCTGCAGAAAGTTTTACAGCCTGACCATCACAGCCACTGGGACTGAGCTCCCTCACCCATGGCATTGTCCCTTCTTGCCCATCCCTTCTGTCTTCCAGCTTGCAAGGTGACAAACTTGTGCGGAGATGAGATCTGGATTGGGTGGGGCTGGGGCAGCTGTGTCCTCGAAGTTCAGTTTGGTGCCAAGAACGGTTTCCTGGACCCAATTGAGGGTGGGGGCAGGGCTCTGGAGGGCCTCATAATGAACCAGGGACCCTGTTGGCAGAAGACTGGGGCCAAGGCCAGACAAGAGTCTAAAGAGCAGGAGTTAGAATTCTAGATCTTGAATTAGAATTTTGGCAGCTGTGCAGTGCATTCAGCTGCCTAGTCTGGGAAGGCCTTCAGCTGAGAGCAGGCAGAATATCTGGCAGGCACATACCACACAGAATGACATGGAAAGGCAATGCAAAAGCTTCAGCCAAAAACAGTGCCGAAACAACCTCCCCTAGAGATCTGGGTGTTAGGTATCCCCACTATGCAGCATCTGGGAAGCACCGAGAGCTTTGAAGAAGTGGCAACTGTGTCCTGTGGAGAAAAAACTATCTGTGTGGAATTAACTCCAGAAAGAGTGTGGAGGGACTCAGAGGTGGTTCACACAAGAGAGCTCAGAAATGGAAAGTGCCAGAAACGTGCAGGTGAAAGATGAAGGAAGTGAAGGGGCCTGGATTTCACCAGTGCATGGCTTTCCACTACCTCTTACCAGTTTCACTATTCCTAAAATAAAATCTTGGTAGGCCAAATTGAACAAACAGATTTTTTTTTTAACAAAATGAGCCAAAGTAACCTTACAAATGAATCAAGATTTGGATTTTTGGCTGAGTGTGGTGGCTCACACCTGTAATCCTAGCACTCTGAGAGGCTGAGGTGGGCAGATGGTTTGAGCTCAGGAGTTCGAGACCAGCCGGAGTAACAGCAAGACCCCATCTCTACTAAAAAAATAGAAGTTAGCTGGACAACTAAAAAATATATATATAAATTAGCCGGGCATGGTGGCACATGCCTGTAGTCCTAGCTACTTGGGAGGCTGAGGCAGGAGGATCACTTGTGCCCAGGAGTTTGAGGTTGCTATGAGCTAGGTTGACGCCACGGCACTCTAGCCCAGGCAACAGAGTGAGACTCCGTCTCAAAAAAAAAAAAAAAAATTTGGATTTTTAAGACTTAAAATTATTTTCTCTACCTTGGATAATGATGAATATTTTGTAAGAAATTTATTTTACCTGAAATAACCCACCCTACTATTTCATATATGACCACAGCTTTGCTCCTGTGATATTCTGCTCATACTATTTTTTTTTAATCTGCACATTCTAGGCATTTCTGGCTTTATATGAGATACATGATCATGATCTTTTAGATCTGGAAGGTACTTTGGCCATCAGACCTACTGATTTTGTAGACGGGGTAAACTGAAGCCAGAAGCATCAAGCAAGTTCTCCCTGGTGCACACAGTCAGTTTTCCCTCCATATTCATAGTGCATTCAGTAAGGCATTAAATGACAATAGAAGGACAACAATATAGTAACCACAGACAAACTTAAAAAAATTTCTTTACAATGGCATTTGTACCTTACATTTAAAAATGTTTGTTTCAAGGTTGTTCCTTTAGATAAAGTCAACATTTAGGCTATAAAAATATATAAAACAAACACCGTACTTCCAAAAAAATCTAATTGGGAGAGTAAAAATATTTCAAAAGAGAGGAACCGTGAGAGAACTGAGAAGTCAGAAGGATATGAGAGTGGCTGTGGACTAGAAGCATCCCTGGGTTGAAGGAGCCTTTACTTGGAAACCATCTGCCTGTCCCTGCAGCACACTGTGCCTCCCAAAGTCGGTCCAAAGTATGGATGTATAATGGCCCCATAGCATGGTACTTAGTATTATAAATGATCTGGGATCCGGTGGCAGTCTCCTAAAATCCAGCATGGCCAGTGCCCTGGGTATGGGGCAGCTGCCAGGGAGGTGCAAATCCATTGGTCTAATGAAACCAGCTGAAGCCGCTGAAAGATCCTGGCTCCATGCAGCTGTCTGGCCTCTGCGTAGAGGATTCGGTTAATTTCAGGATACCCTGATAATCAAAACCGTGCACTTTAGAATGCAACTTTCTTACAAAACAACCACAACAACAACTGTGCACTTCCTGTGCCCTGTGTGGACATCTGTTAGCACTAGGAGAGAAGCTGTGTGAACATTGGATTCTATCTTGAATGTAACTCTTGATACCATCTTCATCTCTAGCTTTCTCTGGCGTTTTGGGTTCTTTTCCAAGTTCCTCTTTAAGGTTCTTTTCAGGTTTACTAGATATAAACAGGCTCTGCTATGTCTTGGGGCACTCCCTTTACTGCCACCACTGTGTAGAATGAGCAGGTCATGAACCCAGGTCTTTTTCAGCTCATGCAAGTCGTTCATAACAATGTCTGATGCTCCCCAGTTCTTAACTACTAAGGCTGCCGCTTCTACCAACCTTTGCCTCAATAGGATGTTTTCCTTAGGCCCCACCTCCTTCCAAGGAGGGCAATGTCTATTCCAGATTTTCTTGTTTAATATTTATGCAACCAAGTCCTCAAGTGCTTTGTATTGATTTTATTCCAGCTCAGAAATGAATTGGCTTTATCTGCTCTTTGGTGATTATTTCTCATTTTGTCCCCCAGTCTCATTTGCCTAGGCTTAAGAGTTGACCTTTGAATAAGTAACAAGGGTTCTCTTGTCAGTTGCCACCAGTGACTGATCCTCATGGGCATTACGCCCTAGCTCTCCACCTGGCTACTTCTGCCCTACTGACTATATACATAGTTATGGCACTAACTTACTTCCAGTTCTTTTCAGGACATCTCTAGAACTAAAGTAGTAAAGTACCCTGCCAATGACTGCAGTTCTAACTGAGCATCCCGGGTCCATTCCCCTGTTGTCATCTGCCACACTGCCTCCCAGATGATAGCTCCAAACCCAAATCTGATGGGAACCACTGCTTCTCAGGCCAGCCCAGCCTCAGGTTTAAAATAAGGTTCATAAGAACAGCTAAGCAGTCACTATTTCATTTGTTCCTTTAACATATCTTGATGGAACATCTGTGCAAGTGTCCTGTTGCAAAACTCCAGAACGCTCTATTTATATAGGCAATTGCATGAACAATGACCCCAGGATCTCTGTAACCCTGCAGTCCTGATCCCCTGTGCAAGATGCCAGGGATAGGTATACAATCTAAATAAGACAAGTATAGTCTCCTCACATGAGGGGACACCAGGTGCCTTGCAAGGCCCTCCTGAGTCCATTCTAGGAGGCTGCCAGGGGTGACTCAGTTGGACGGCACATACTGCCCTTTCTGATACTTTGGTGTCTGTCTGCTACTTCCCTCCTTTCCAGCTTTGGCTCACTCAGGTAATAACTCGTGTTGCTGTTGATGGTAATGGAGCTACTAAGGCACTAATGCTTGGAAAAGATTGAATAGCCTTTTTGTCCAATGACGTGTTTTTAGGTATTGTTGATGCTCACCCAGCAATACACAGTGCTGAGGATTTCTGTTCCTTCAAAGGTTGCTAGCACCTTTTTTGTCCTAGCTTTTTGAGGTTTCACCAGCTCACACTATTGCAATCTGTTTCCTCCAGGACTCAGACAAGTGTCAAAGGAGACTGGACTAGAGTATCAAGTTGGGAACGCTGTTCCATGGTCTCACCTCCTTTGCAAGAATCCCTTAGTGGTAACCCTTCACTATCAGAATAAGCTTCCTACTCTTCAATGACCACAATCAATCTCTGCAGAAGCCTCCCAGCCTTACCTTCTGCAGTTCGCCCACGTGTATTGACAGTTCAAGTTGTACCAAAGTTACTTTTCAAAATGCACATGTTCATGCACAGGCCACTTTCCCTTTCTTGGCATGTGTTGTGTAGCCTGCCTGGAACATTCTTTTTCCCTCTTCCTCTTTCCTTCCACCAAACACACTTCAGCAACTCAGCCTGTCACTACCTCCAGGAAGCTTTCTCTGGATCCTGCCTCCTCTTCCTTCTCTGCTAAGCTGAATGCTTATCATCTACATTCCAGCCAAGCTCCCTGTGCGTTAGATTTTGGCTGTGGACTTACTAGTTTTCCTTCTCTATACCAGTGGTTTCCAAACCTTTTTGATCAAGAATCCCATCAAGAAAATTTGAGCCTTGATCTCATAGAAATTTATATTTTTATTTATAAATTATATACAGGCACTACTTTTCAACTATCATATGTATATTATAAAATAAATCAGGCATCTTAAAAAGATGACTTTTTTTTTAATCACAGAAGTAGAAGGTCTAATATCTTTATCCTACACCCAGAATATTGTTGGCCCACATCCTGGGGTGAATGCATTCCTCCTTAGAGGCCACTGCACTTGATCACAGCCTCCTTGAGGAAGGAGACTATCGTTCATTGTGTCTGCACATAGTGTAAAAGTTATATGGGGGGATAGCTCAGCACTGTGATAAGGCAGTTTGCTAAGATTTCAGTTTTCAATGTTAAAGCAGTTTCTAACAATTTGTTACTGTTTTTCTCTTATGTAGCATCAATGATAGATAGCTTCAATCATCTCTTAGCTTAGATAGAATACAACAGTTATTCCTTCCCATGATCATGGCCAAACCTTTGATGAGACCCCTTTTAAGGTCTAGCACAGTTATCACTGTGCTGTGCCCATAACAGGCACTTACAAAATGTTTGTCTCATTCGTTTTGATGACACCAGTTTCGTAGTCTCTGCTGATGCAGGCAAAGCTGTTCAACTGCACAGAGATAAGCAGAGGGGCATTCAGCCATGACATGAGACCAGACACTAGCGCTCCTTTTATGGACGTGACTAGCATACCTTTCCCTTTCACAGATGTTCAAGTGCATTATGATGGTTATTTTAAATAACAATTACCACCATTCATTGAGTGTCTACTATTGTGTCAGACATTGGACTAGATGCCTTAACATAGAGCAGTATTTAAACCCCATGAGGTAGGCAGATGCTAGTATGTCCAAACTATGGATGAGAAAAAACAAGACCCAGGGAAATAAGGTAACTTGCTGAGGTCTTTAAAGCTAATAAATGCTAGAACTGGGATTTGAACTCAGGTCTGTCGGACTCCAGAATCCTGGCTTTTAAGATAATATCCATACTTGAATTTGTGGATTATAGAACATTTTCCTTTTCTCCCCTTGAATCTGGGGGAGAAGTTGGGATCTTTGCCCAGGCAAGGACCATGCTCACGTATATCACAAACACTAAGATGCTCTAGGATGCAAAAGCATCCTGCTTTGCCAGATACACTTAGGCGAGGGTACTAAGGATCTGTGATGGATTTTGATGGTGGAGAAGACATGGAGCTTTCAGCAGGTATTGAAGCTCTTGCCTTATCTTTTCCCCTTTCCCTCTGCTTTGGGAGGTCCTTTCATTGCTGTTGCCAAACTTGTTTCCTGGTCTTAAGTACCTTATTTTAAAACTAAACTTTATGGAGAAGTAAGACTTTTAAAAGACACCCTTGTTTTGCTCTTCAGCTGGTCCTGGACTTAATCTTCACTCTGTGCCTTCCTTCTGTTGATTTCGGGGTGGAGTGGGGAACACAAGCATCACCTATCATGAGGAAAGGTGATACCTTTTGCTTTTGTCATGCTCTTTGTCTTTGTCGCCTGTCCTGTAATGACTGTAATCACGTTGCCTTTCAGCCAATTGTTTGTGTAATCATATTTTCTGTTGCAATTTTAGTTCCCAGAGTCAGAGAACAAACAGTGCCACTGAACACCGTCTCGCAGGGCTCTGCAACCCAATCCCTTCTTTTTCTGAGCTGGACCCATGTGAAGGCTACTTTCACCTTTCAGCAAACAAACCCAGATTCCAGTAATTTCTCCAGGAAGGACTTTTCCCCTTGGTTTTATAACTAAATTTACCTTTCTTTAATTTTCATCCCATTGTGTGTTTGCCAAGATGAATGGTTATCTTCCATCCCTCTATTGCTGTATATTTTTAATGACTTTTCTTATCTTAGAAGCCTCAAACTCAGAAGCCTGAAGGGCTGGGCAGGAGAAGCAATGAGGGAAGAGTTATGTGAGAACATGTGTATGTATTGTGTGAATGGTGGGAACCTGCCATGACCTGGAGAGAACTGTTCTCTTGAAACACTGGAAGGCGAACAAGTCCCACCTGCAGCCCACATCTGGCCCATGAGCCCACTATTTTGCAACACCTGCTTTTCCTTCCATGCCACAGTGCAAAAATTAGGTTACTCTTATTGTCACAGCAGCCCAGGAATATCCAGATTATTGATTTCTCAATTTCTCGTTGCCGTGAGATTAGATGCAATCTAATTCTTGGTGCAAACAATTCCAAAAGGGCCCTGTGCACCTTAAACAGATCACGAAGATAATATCAGAGCTGCCCAGGTAATGATCATATCAGATGGAAGAAATAGTCAATCAAGACTATCTTCCAGGCTGTAACACTTCTTGATTCTGAATGTCTCTTCATATTCCTCAATGCAGATCCGAGTCATAAGAAAATTAATTTCCAGCAAGATGAATATATGAAAACTTCAAATACATCTAAAATGAGTGCCATAAAAGATCATGTTTTATAGTGCCTGACCAGTTTCCATCTATGCTTTAAACTAATTAACAAAACCCTACAGTTGGTAGGTTTGGGTTTCCCCATCTTTGAGTGTCACCCCTCCTCCACCTGCAGTTCAAAGTCACATTGCCTTGAAGGTATTTTCTTTAAAAATATACGTAGTAATCTAACATTTTAGATTACAGTTAGTCTTCGGTGTCAGAGCCAACTCATGATTCCAATTTTTTTCTTGTTTCTCTTTCTTTCACCATCCCCATTCTCACCCTCCCCTTTCCCAGTCCTATTCCCTCCCCATTTTCCTACCTTGCCCCCCCACTCCCACCCTCCCAGAATGCCTTTTCAGGATTGATCCTTGGATGGGGCCTGACCAATAAAAAGTATTGTGTTTGAGAATGTTGCACCAGAGAAGAGAATTTGAGAAAGAAACAGTTAGGAAAAAAGGAAATTGGGAAAGAACAAAAAAAGGGCAGAAGCAAAATCTGAGGGGAACTTTTCTGTCTTTTCTCTCCTGTGCACCAAAGTCCTGCAGAAGAGGAATCCCCCCTTCAGACAATCCCTACTCAGTCTCTCATTCCTTTGAACCACAATCAAATCTGCATTTTTTCTTTTTTTTGGGTGGGGGGACAGAGTCTCATTCTGTTGCCCGGACTAGAGTGCCGTGGCGTCAGCCTAGCTCACAGCAACCTCAAACTCCTGGGCTCAAACGATCATCCTGCCTCAGCCTCCCGAGTAGCTGGGACTACAGGCATGAGCCACCATGCCCAGCCAACTTTTGTATATATTTTTAGTTGGCTAATTAATTTCTTTCTATTTTTAGTAGAGACGGCATCTCGTTCTTTCTCAGTCTGGTTTCAAACTCCTGACCTTGAGCAATCCTCCCGCCTTGGCCTCCCAGAGTGCTAGGATTATAGGCGTGAGCCACCGCGCCCAGCCGCATCTTCTCTTTCTTACTCTGTACCCTGCTCCAAAAGACTAATCAGAGGAAAGGTCCCCACAAAAGTTCAGCATTAAAAAGTTCTAGATCCTAATGCCACCTCTATCACTTACAGATCGTTGACCTTGGGTAAGTCACTGAACCTCTATTTCCTTATCTACAAACTGAATATAACAGGACAGTTCCTACCCAGCTTCTGGGGATGAAATGAGGTGCTCCCTATGACTAGAAACTATAAAATGCTAATTAAAGATGAGCTGTGTTTATTATTATCTCTGAATCCAGTGCTACAGGTGCTATGGCGTGTGGTCATCTCTTCCCGCCAAGTTTTCTTAGAGTTCTTGGAGAAGCAGCTGAGTATTACAGTCTGGTACAGCAGTGAGGCAGAATTTTAAGTTATGGGAGGGAAATTGGCATTTACAGTTGCCAACTACTGCCATTTCTAAGACATCATGAGAATGTGAAATCGATTTGGAATAGACCTTCTTCATTCTGAGACGAGCCACCTGAGTGGATTCTTTTTAGTGTTGTAGACATAGTAAGGCACCCGTTATTCTGGGGGAAGTGCAACAGGAGTTGTTTTTGTTTGTTTTGCTTGACTAGGGCTTGGAGCTTCAGCACTGTAGGCACATGGAGTCTTGCTGCCAAATGACTAGTTCAGGAGATGGGCATGTGGCCAGAAGGTCCCATCAGAATTAAGCTCAGAGCGTTTATTCAGTGGTTATCTGGGTAGAGGCCTGCCCTCTTGTCCTCCCTTGAACAAGGAGGATGTATCCCAGTTGATGCTGGCAGACATTTTAAGACCACGAGGCACATCTGCCTGAGGACAAAGCTGACTTGGCAGAATGCAGAGTTGAGAGATCTAAGAGAAAGTAAACTGGACCTCTTGATAGAACCATACCTGAAGCCCACATTGGTCTTTGTAGTTACATGAGCCAATGACTCACCTTTTACAGTATAAGCCAGTTTGTGTTGGGCTTTGTAATACTATATACTGATGGTTAAGTCATCCTAAATGGTACAGAGTTTGATGATTTCTGGAGAAGGAGTGGGAAATCCTATATAGTGTTCAGGGAGCTTACTGAGAGGAGGCTGCCCAAGTCTCCTAATCTTTCCCACTGAGATTCACAGCTGTGAACCTGCCTCTGCTGGGTTGAAGTGGACCCACCTATGATCAGCTCATGGAGAGCATGTTGCAGGAGGTTGGTGTCAAAAAAGCCTGAGTTGTCACAGGGGAAGGAAGGCTGACCTGGGTCCTAGTATGGGAATGTGGATAAAGCTGTGATGGTCATGAGTATGGTCCATAAACATGCCTATGCTCAGTTTTCATAGATGCTGCCAAACCATTTTCCAAAGTGGGCTTACTAATTTACATATCCACCATTGGTGTTTCAGAGTTCCCAAAGCCTTTTACTTTTACTCTGTCCATAGGCCAATAAACAAGGGGTTCTGGTTTTACCAGCTTGCAACAGTTTACAAACAGCAAATACAAAGGTTACTGCTAGAATAAAACATACCAAAAACTGTCTCAAAAATACACATACACACAACACAAACAAAAGCATAGAATTCAAATAGCATAGCAATTCCAGGTCATGATTTAGAAGTAAATATATTTCAATTATCTTAATGAAGTTATTTTAAAAATGCAAGTATAACCCAAGTGCCTGAGTACCTGCTGGCGCTAAGCTGTCCTCCATGGAACAGGAATACCTCCGCACCCTATCAAAATTTCCCTCCCTTATATAGCAGTAGTGGGGAGAGGGAGGGGGAGGGCGTGTGTGATGTGCATGTGTGGCAGATGGTGAAGGGATGGAAATGGTAAGAAAGGTTGTTTTCTACACAAGTGACAGCCTGTCAAAAATGTTTCCTTACACTTAAGTTGATTCCATATCTTAGCTATTGTGAATAGTGCTGCAATAAACATGGGAGTGCACGTATCTCTTGGACATAGTAATTTCATTTCCTTTGGATATATATCCAGGAGTGGAATTGCTGGATCATACAGTAGTTCTAGTTTTAATTCTTTGAGGAACCTCCATACTGTCTCCATAATGGCTGTACTAATTTACAATCCCACTGACAGGGGATAGAGTTCCCCTTCACATCCGTGCCGGCGGTTGTTGTTTCTTGTCTTTTTCATAATGGTCATTCTCATTGGAGTGAGGTGGTATCTCATTATGGTTTTGATTTTCATTTCCCTGATGATGAATGACGTTGAACATTTTTTGATAAATGTCCATCGACAGACGAATCGATAAAGAATATGTGGTATGTATACATAATGGAATACTATTCAGCCATAAAAAGAATGAAATTCTATCATTTGCAACAACATGGATGAACTTGGAGGACATTATGTTAAGAGAAATAAGCCAGGCACAGAAAGACACAAGCACATGTTCTCACTTATGTGTGGAATCTAAAAAAGTTGATATCCTAGCACAGAGTAGAATAAGGGTTACCAGAGGCTGGGGAGGATAGGGAGAGACTGATCAATGCGTACAAAGTTATAGTTAGGTAGGAGGAATAAGCTCTGGTGTTCTATTGCACAGTAGGGTGACTATGGTTGACAATATTGTATATCTCAAAATAGCTAGAAGAATTTTGAATGTTCTCAGCACAAGGAAATGATAAATATAGGCGGTGATAGATGCTAAATACCTTGATTTTATTTATACACAATGTATACCTGTATTGAAACACCAGACTGCACCCCCAAATTATGGGCAATGTGTCAATTAAACACAAAACAAAGAACTTTCCATGATGTTAAATTATTTAATATATGTTGATGAAACAAGCGGTTAGATTTAGTATGATTTCCATTATTACTGGTTAATTTTTTATTAATTGTTGCTTAAAAGAATGTTTCCATCATCTAAAAAATTCATTATATTGGACTTAAATAACCAGTGACACCAGCTTGTTAAGCATGAAGTATTTACTTGAAGATGGAGGAACGAGTTGATATAAATTTAATTGACATAATATTCTCATTTAAGTATATGTATTTGCTAAAATGCAAAACATGCAAACTGACAAAACTGTGCATGTTCATTCAAATAATACGTAATATATTCCTATGTTGCCTTTCACGGGTTCCGTCCTTAGAGTAGGGTGTAGCAACCTCATGAATTGGCGTCTGTGTTCCCAATGGTGATGTCTTTCACCTCGCATTGTGTAGGTTTGTCATCTGTGCTAGATTAGTGGTATTATTATCAGTCAGTGTTACCTGCCAGCCTTTGGGAGCTAAAGAACAGAGCTCAAGGATTTCTGACTTTTTCTATGAACTTTTTCCTGCCATGTTACATTTGGCCACTTTCAGCAACTCATATTTTCACATTTTACGTCCATCTGAAGACAGCTTGTGGCAGAGACTTCTAGGTACCTATCCAATATCTATTCTCATCTTGCTTCTTAGTAACAGATTTTGTCAGGGGAAACAATGTGTCCAAATTAAACCCAACATTTCCCAGCCTTCCTTGCAGATAAGGGTAGCAATATGACTAAGTTCTGGCCATTGAAATATAAATGCAAGTTGTTGGATGGGGCTCCTATGAAAGCTTCTTAAAGAACATATGGATTCAACTGCTGGGCACTGTTTATACTTGGCCCATCTTCCTTTCTGTTTCCGAGAGCACTACGTGATAGCCGGAGCTACAGTAGCTATCTTATGAACATGAGGGTGAGGACCACACTGTAGGATGATGAACTGGAACTGCCCTGTCAGCCCTGGACCGCCTACTTCTGGAATTCTCATTCCATGCGAGAAAAATAAATTCCTATTCATTTAAACCACTGTTTCTCGGGTTTCTATTACTTATGGTCGAATGCGATTCTGGTATTCTAAATATTCATTCAATGTAATCCTCCATTTGATTTGTTCAACATTTTACAATTGACTTTGAACAGAACCCTATATAGCAGAAACGTGTACAGCTCATTCAGACTCCCTGACCTGGATCGTAAAAGACTAAGCTTTAAAGGCTCTGCCGAGCCGAATTATCAGCTATGGAGCCAGGGGCTGGGTGGCAGGGTGGCAAGACAAGTCCTTCTACTGCCAGGTAGTATCGGGAACTCCACAGGGTGGAATCAAATGTTGAGGTCTGAGGGTCATCACAACAGAGCTCTCAGCCTGTTGTCATAGCAGGAAGGAGAGGTCCATGGCAATATGTTGAAACAAATAGGAGACTTCCTCCTGCCATTTACACTGGAGTCTTGTTGGCCTACTTGGTGAATTAATCAAGCCTCCTGAAACTAAATGTCAAAATCTTTTGACAGGTGTAAAAAACTCTGTAATCAGCCCATAGACACTTCCTCACTGCATCTGCGTTTTCCCACCTGGCCTTGGACTAGGAGTGGTTTTCTAGCCCCCTTCCCCCACCCCAGCACCACCCCAGTGCAAAGATCAGTGCAGTTATGAAAGGAACAACAGAAACGCTCACGGTGGCAGATGTCACTGCCACACCATCTCTGTCCCCCGCTCTGTTTTCCCCTATTTTATTTTGTTCTCCCAATTCATCACGTGATTAATAAAAAGAAAGTGTTTACCAATATAAAATGTCTACAGAAACCAAAACAGGTCAACTGCATGCTGAAATATTTTTGTAAAGTACAACCTATCAAAAGCAATTTTTAGATACACAAAAACTAAAGGAAACTCCAGATTAAAGCAGGAGGAAAAAAAGAAAAAGGAAGAAATGAGTTCACGTGTGATCTACCCGCTTGGCAAATAAATGAGCCCATTTCCAAAACAAGAACATTTTCTGTGCTCTACCAGTTATTAAACTAATTATTGAGCTATATCCCTTAATACTATAGTCATTTTAGTCATCATGTAGCTTATAAACTTTTCACTCTCCTGCGGTTTCTTAAGCTGAGCTGGAGCCAGCGTTTCAACTACAGTTAACTCGAAGAGCTGCTTTAGTGTGTCATAGACTTCCGTGAGAGGTAGGGCAGGTGTTTCCCCAGACCACCATGCTAGGTGTGCGCTATAGCACTAATGCGGAATGAAGCTTGGATTCTGTGTCCTGACTCCCACAATCTCCTTCTTCTGTTCCAAACCAGACAGGGAATTGCTGAGAGCCCTATAGTGGCCTCCATTCCTGCCACTGTCAGTGTCTGTCCCATGCAGCCCCAGCTGGAAAATCCAGATCTCCTGTACTGTCAGGGTGCCACTATGCTCTGAGCCCTGCCCTGGAGCCACACCAAGCCCACCCAGGCCTCCTCCACCCTGGGCACATGGGCAAGGAGTCGTAGCGGCACGGGCCACCTCACACTGCCCCTGGTTCTGTCATCTCCAGATGCGCTCAGGGGGTCCCTTTTCTCTGGCTCCCACCAGCCACACAGGAGCTGTCACTGGAGCAGGTGGCCTAGTGACTTTTGTCTGAATCCCTCTGATAGGGGTCTGTGAGACCCACACCTTAGGTCACAAAAGCACAGTTACTTAACATTTATATCACTTAATCCTTACAAACCTCAGTTTATCTGTAAGATGGGAATAAATAATGGTACCTTTGAATTGCAGTCATTAATATCACCACCACAACAACTACCATTTTTTCCCATTTACTATAAGAGGTATATGGCTTGGTGGTTAAGCACTCAACCTGTAATGCCAAATTGCTTGGGGTCAAGTCCTGCCTCTGCTACTGAATTCCTGGATAACCTAAGCAAGCTGCTAGAGGGCTCTGTACCTCAGTTTCTCCCTCTGTAAAATGGGGACAATAACAAGCCTACCATACAGGATTGTCATGGAGATGAATGGAACTAATAGTGTTAACAGCACTTAGAGACGCCCACAGCAAGTAAGATGATGAGTACCAAGCCCACAAGAGCCCTAAGTAAAATAGCAAGTGCCAGAGTGCTTGCCAAGCAGGGGACACGGGCACGTGGGCAAGGGGTCCCAGCAGCGCAGGCCACCTCACACTGCCCCGGTCCTGTCATCTCTAGACTGCTCAGGTGGAGCTTTGTTAGCCCTCACCACAGAGGTAGGTGCCATTATTTATTCCAGTCCTACAGATAAGTAAACTGAGATTAGAAGAGTAAGTGATTCAAATGTTAAGCAACTGTGCCTTAGTGTGCTCTTGAGCTGGGTCCCCAACCTTTTTGGCACCAGGGTCCATTTTCATGGAAGACAATTTTCCACGGAAGTGGGGGGGATCATTTTGAGATGATTCAAGCGCATTACATTTATTGTGCACTTTATTTGTGTTATTATGACACTGTAATATGTAATGAAATAATTATACAACTCACCATAGGTTGGGGACACCTGCTCTTGAGGACGCGGTAGTTTCTTTTTCTCCTTTGCTTTGAGAAGTCCTAGATCCCATGGGGCAGGGTTTTCACCTATGCTTTCCAAACTGATGTCAGGCTTTACAAGTTGTTTCTCCGTTCTCAAACCTAAAGCGAAGATGCATTCTTTCAGCTTTTCCCAGCTAACTGCTATCATTCCCCCACAGTTAGGCTCCTCCCTCCTGGGCCAATGTTGGTCAGGGTCCTCCAGGGACCACTTCCTTCCCAGTGTCCTCCTCCCCAGAGGCAATGGCTATCAGTCATTTTTGTTTTGCCTTCCAGAAATATATAGTGGTGGGTGGAGGTGCCTCACTGCAAGAGAGAGGGCGCAGTCCCTGCTGAGAGCCAGGCCTGCAGGACTGCAGGGACAGTTGGCTGCCTTGGGTGATAACTGTTTCCTTTCTTCTGCAGTTCACACTTCTTAATTAGCTGTAGCCTCACCATCTTCTTAGGTTTCCTGTTCTAGGTTTCTGGCTACCAAAACGAAAATCCGCTCCTGACATTTCTTTTTAGCATACTTCTGGGAAAGAAGCGCCGTCTCTTCTTTAAACGGTCTAATTCTGGATATGGAGTTAGTGTCTATTTTTTCCCTAATGACCTTGGGGCTTTTTTTCTCAGCTTCCATCTGACCTTCAAGTCTGGCTACTTTGGGGCTCACATTAGCAGTTCTCATACCCAGCAGCTAACTGTTCATGTCTAGGAATGTTATTTACCTACGCTTCCCTGAAGTTCAGAGCAACACACCTGCAAAATGCCAGTGGAGCTTAGCATGGTTTGTTTGTCTTCTCCCCCACTGAGTGACAAATCTGGAAATGTACTACGGTGCAGAGAAGCACACTGTGAAAAAGTCAGTCCCCTTCTAACACTGACCACTCCCTCCCCAGTGGGCTCCTCCCTAGAGGCAATCACTAATTTTTGTTTTGCCTTCCAGAAATGTAAAGGCCTGTGTGTACATCCTTTGTAATCAAGGGTTACTATGATATTCCCATTGTCCTGGACCTTGATTTATCTTGTCAACGGAAAAGAAGCCAAACTCTGAAAAAATAATTTAAAGAGGTTTATTCTGAGCCAAATTTGAGGACCATGGCCTGGAGCCACACCCAAGAAACTTCAAGCTAATGGACGCGCAGTGGTTGGGTTACAGTTTGGTTTTATATATTTTAGGAGACAAGAATTACATGTAAAGTCATAAATCAGTAAGTCAATACATGGAAGGCGTACATTGGTTTGGCCCGAAAAGGTGGGACATTTCAAAGGTGGGGGTGTTGGTTTACAGGTTATAAGGTTTTAAGACTCTGATTTGTAATTGGTAGAAGAAATGAAGAAATGAAGCTTTGTCTAAGGTTTGGAATGTTTTAAGTTAAGATAAGGAAGTCTGTTAATCAGAGACAAGTCTAGGAC
>CAUYRT010105675.1:0-11491 GCA_963574885.1 Lepilemur ruficaudatus | reverse complement strand
AGCAAGAGCGAGACCCCATCTCTACTAAAAATAGAAAGAAATTAATTGGCCAACTAAAAATACATATAGAAAAAATTAGCCGGGCATGGTGGCGCGTGCCTGTAGTCCCAGCTACTTGGGAGGCTGAGGCAGGAGGATCGCTTGAGCCCAGCAGTTTGAGGTTGCTGTGAGCTAGGCTGATGCCATGGCACTCTAGCCCGGACAACAGAGTGAGACTTTGTCTCAAAAAAAAAAAAAGAATGCCCATTATGGGAATTCCTAATTGGGCAGAAATATTCTGCTCAGCCCCTGTGGCACCACCTTGCTCAGGCATTCACAGGAAGCTGCCCTGAGAAGCTTGACCTCCAGGATGTGGTTCCTACAGGAGACAGCTGGAGGCCAGCAGATCTGCAGCGAGCCCTCTCTTAAAGGTGCATATCTGTGTGTCTCGTGCCTCTGAAAACTAAATTTATTTTTAAGAAACGCTAGGGAAAAGAAAATATTGCAGGATTTCCTGGAGTCCCCTGTGCTGGATCAGTGATAGCAACTGAAGAAGAAGAGGAAGAGAAGAGATAGCAAGAGAAAAGAGGAGAAAAGAAAGGCAGAAAAGGGAGAGGAGAAGGAGGAAGAGACAGAAGGAAGAGAAAGGGCAAGAAAAAAAGTGAAATGAGAAGGACTGGGAGAGGAAGAGCAGTGACCGGGCTTGTCTCAGGTTTGGGTTCCCAGCCTTTTGGATGTGGCCTGAGCTGGGCTAAGAAAAACAATGAACCCTGAGGACTCGTTTCACTTGCTCTCCCAAGAAGGGGTGAATTACTGACATGTACATCCCCAGGATTATACAGAACAGAAGGAAAGAGTGTCCTGCTAAGATGCATTTGTGAGAAAATCCACATACTCTTTACCCTCTAATCTTGTTTTAGCCCTCAGTAAGGAAAACTTTTTATTAATAATACTAGCAACACAGACCTATATTTACTGAGCATTAATTTTCTGCTATGCGCTATGCTGAACACTTCCCATGCATTTCTTATTTCATTTGTACAACCACTGCTTATTGGTAAGGTCATTAGACCTGTTTTCCAGATGAGGAAACTGAAGTTTTCTAGTTTAGTTTCAGTAAAGGAAAATAGCTTACCCAAGACAGTGAAGTTCAAAAATGGCAATTCCTTCATTTGAACCCAGGTCCTCCAATTCCCAAAGGTCTGCCCTCTTGGTCACTTACCATCTTAACCAAGTCCCAGGTTGCCCACCTCTTACTGAGCTCCAGTGTGATGCTTGAACTCTCCAGAGCCCACAGTCAGCTCGAGTTCTTTGGCAGTGAAAAGAATATGAGCCTAAGAGCCAAAAGGCCTGAGTCTAGCCTCAGTTCTTTGGTCACATGGTCAAGTAGCAGGGTCCTTGAGCAGGTTCCTGTAAACCTTATTAGCCTTAGTTTTTCCTCCTTTTCTTTTAACTGAGGAGATAGGTGACATCTCCTAGCTATGCAGTCCTGGGAGTTAACCATTAGCAACAGTGAATGACCCCCAAAGAATTCCAGGCTAGGCAGGCTAGGGTAGGGTAGGGTATAGCTTTTTTTTTTTTTGTGGTAGGGTCTCTCTGTGTGTCCCAGGCTGGAGCACAGTGACACGATCCTAGCTCACTGCAGCCTCAAACTCCTGGGCTCATGAGAGATTCTCCTGCCCCAGCCTCCCAAAGCGCTGGGATCACAGGTGTGCACCACCACACCCAGCCAGGATTAGGTATATGGTTTAAGGCACTTGCACATGTCTCTATTTTCTAAGGCGGGGGGGCGGTGAATAACATCACTGTAGACTGTTAAATCAATCCAATTGTTGATGGAGAGTCAGAAGGAGTGAGTTTCTCATGATTATGAATAAGACCTTCCCCATGCAGGAGGCCAACCTGGCTATCTCTTCTTTGCTCGAGCCAGACCACTTGCCCCTAGGAGAACACACTCATTTCTCCTTGTGTAAGGGAAAGGCCTCACACACCCAAACCTGAAATCCTTCCAGTTTAAATGTGCTTTGGGCCTAGAGAGGCTTTTATTCTCTCTTTCATGAGATGAATCATGATTAATAATAGCCAGAGGGTGAGGAATTACAGTCATGCCTTATTACTGGAGATGCGTCTTCACCCTAACCCATGGTGACAGCAATGACGAAGCATTTCATCAACTGGAAAAGAGCCTTAGCCCCAGAATTTCTACCTGGCACCCCGTCAGAAAGGCCCCGTCACAAGGTGGTTGGAAGAGCAGAAGTGTGGCCCAGTTAGTCAACTGTGTCACGTACCTCCTACTAAACTCATGATTCAGCTCTTGGCTCCCAGAAACCAGCATTTTTGTTGTTGTTGTTAAGAGAGAGGATCCAAAAGTTAATCCTGGTCTAGGAAAATGAATCAAATCCCCGCCCCGGCCCCGGAACAGATGGAAATTAGTAGAATTGCTAAGAACTAGAACACTCATTTTCTGCTAAGTTCTTTCCCTTTCTGAGTGTTTTCCCACTCAAATAATCAATAAAAGCCACTTGTACAGAGAGGTGGGCAAAAAAGAGAGGCAGTGGCTTTCACTTTGACTTAAGTTTTAGAACTGTCGTGATTACTCCTTAGATAATAAGCCAGTCTCCAATTAGCACACACAAGGAGAAATATTCCATATTCACAGAGGCTCAGGAGAATAAAATGTATGAAAAAGAAATAATAATTGAGTCAGCATTTTTACTTATTATCTCTCTGGCCCCCATCCCTCTTTTTGGTTTGTGAACTAAGGTTTTTGTCACCACAAGTGCAAATGAGGCTTATTCATTCAAGGGAGTCAGGCTTAGCCTGACCTCTTTACCAACTGTGAGCAGTGAATTGTTAAATCTAATAAGCATATGCACATTTGTTCTAAGAACAAATAGCTTTGGGGTAAGATGCAAGATGACCCGCCATGAAAATAAAATATTAAGTACTTAACATTTTACCATAAAGAGTTGTCTAATGTCAAATCATGTGGGATTTGATGTCTTATTATTTGATCCAGCTTCAATTATTTTCTGTTATTGAATTTAGAGCCCCGCCACGACCATCACCACCACCCCCTAGCTCTCAGGGTCTTTCCTTTCCCTTTAAATGCCTGGGAGCCCACACAAAGGAAAAAAGGAAGTTCTTTTAGGTTCAAGAAACTGCCCTTTACAATCTTTAATTATAGTATATCCAAATGGTAAATCCGTTTATTTGCATCTGAAGGAAAAATTCAAAGACTTGGGGTTGGTATGAGGAAGTTCTTAAAATCTTTGCGTAAATATCCTGACAATATAAACCCAAAGGAAGGGGAAGTCTCCAAGACTAGCAAGGGTAATGGTAAACAAAACAAAATAATCCAAAAGAGAGCATATCCCAAATCTCTGTTTTCCCCTTTCTTCCCCCTTTGCCTTTCTTGGTAGGTTCTCTCCTCTTTACCCACTGGCAGAGCCTCCAGACTTCTTTTAGAATAACAGTGGCTGTTGTCTAGATTCTAAACTATTCCATTCCTCCTACCTTCCAGAAGATAAACAGTCCCTCTCCCTCCCAAGACTCACCCTGGAGCATTTTGTTTTAGTTGTGCTGTGTTTTTAATTGTCTGAATTGTTTCTAAGGATAAAATGGAGAGTTCTCCAAGATGTTTCTACTGTTGATGAGCATCACATCGGTAATTCTTGCCTTTCCTCTACCCTTAAGGTGAAAGGTAGGGGCCTCAGGCTTTAGAAAGTTTGGATACTCATAGATAGATATACAGACTGGCAATAGAAATAGTTGCCTCCCCTCTCTGTCCTTCTCCCCTCCAAACTGAGGAAAGAGGATCTCCTTGGATTGAACCAGAGGTTATTTATTTAACCAAAGAGTTCAGCTCTGGAGCCTGGTTGGAGTCTTGGATCATTTATTTCCCTCATGTAATGATTAATTAATTTTTAAAAGTTTTCAATCAGCCTACAATGTGCCATGCACTTATTCCAGGCCCTGAGTTTACAGCAAGTCCACATGACAGACCAGCATTCTATACTCCTGGAATTTAGGTACTGGTTAAGGAGACCCACCATAAACAAATAAATAAGATACAGTAGGTACAAAGGATGAGACTGGCCTATTGTAAACAGAAAGGAGATTTGGGAGACTGGAGCTTATTAGCTAGGAAGAAGATAGTAGAAAATGAAATTGGAGTTTAAATGCTATGAGAGGTCATGGGGGAGTTTCATTCAGAGGAATAACCTCATCTGGCTTATATTTTTATTTATTTATTTTTTTCCAGCCTCTATGTCAAAGACACATGGCTTACATTTTTAAAAGACCACTCTGAACATCTGTTGAAGAGTAGATTAACGGGGGAAAAACCAGCAGAGAAACCAGTGATCTAGGTGAAAGGTAATGGTGGCTTGAACTAGAATGACAGCCATAGATATTGAGAGAAGTGAACAGACTTGGATTCAGGGTGTATTTTGGAGACAGAGACAACAGGACCTGATCATGGATTGGTTACTGGGCAACGGAGAAAAAAGAGGAATCAAGGATGACTCCCAGGTGAATGTCTTGAGCAACTGGATGAACAATGGTGACATTTATTGAGATGGAGATTAGGGAATGAAAGTTTCTGTGGGGTGAATCTCTGTGCTTCAGTTTATACATTTGTAAAATGAGGACAACAGTGTCCACTTCCTAACCTTATGGTCAGGATCAATTAAAATAAAAAGGTAGGCACACAGTATGTGCTCAATTAATGTTAATTGTTGTTATATGCCAAGCACTATGCTATGTGCTAGTTTTCAAAGTTGAATACCTGCTCTAAAAAGGGTTAGCATTAAATACAATATGACAAGCTGTTGGAATATGGGGCAGTGAAGACACTCTAATTATTCCAGATGGTTTGTGTAGTAAGGGTATAGAAAAAAATTTAGATACATAAGATGAGCACAAATAATAGAGGAACTCTGAGACCAAACTGAGTATTTTCTGAATTTACAGAAGACAATAATAGGGTAATAGGTTCTTTTGTAGTGCAGTAGCTAACATAGACTGGGACTGTGTTTAATAATGTGCTCTCTGAAGAGGCAAAACAAAACACTGATCTGTAGCATTTGCCAATTGCCATCATGTAAATACTCCCATCATGGCCAATTTCAAACTACAATGTAATGTCAACCAGCTCACAAAATTCCTAAAAATCTAACAGTTGGCTCTTGTGACTGATAATGAGCTGGTTACAACTTACCACTGAAGTTGGAATGTATTCAGTAAAGAGAGGAATGATGACATTTTAGAAAGATGAATCTAGTCTAAGTGTTCAGGTTGGATAAGAAATAATGATTGGAGGAGAGAAGCTCACTTATGTACTCATTCAACAAATATTTATTGAGTACCTACATAAATGTGTACCTACTATATGTAGGAGAATGTGCTAGGTACTGGAGATATCCATTTGGTAAACAGACAAGGTACCCTAAGGTTTACTTGAGGTTTACAGCCTAGCTTGATGCCCATTACAGGGATTCAGACTGAGTTGAGGAGGTCTTAGATTACTAATGGTAGAAACCACTTAGGAGTAAGTGGGGAGTCTGAGCTTGTTAGGCACTGTCTATGGCCAGATCCATGATATAAACATGGAGGAAACAAGAAAGCAAAGATTTGATCAAGGCTTCTAGTGTAGGAGAACTTATTATGCTTTTACTTAGAAATTAGAAAGAGAAGCTTGTACAAAGTAGATGTTCAATAAATACTTGCTAAATGTGGAAGTGTTTAACATTTATAATAAATTGCTTCTAAGGTGACTCAATGTATTTAATTTGCATAAATGAGTTACATGTAATGCATTATATAGAAACAGAATATTTTATGGCCATGAAGATGCAGTTGAGGCCAGGTGTGGTGGCTCACGCCCATAATCCTAGCACTCTGGGCGGCTGAGGCGGGAGGATCGCTTGAGATCAGGAATTCAAGATCAGCCTGAGCAAGAGTGAGACCCTGTCTCTACAAAAAATAGAAAAATTAGCCAGGCACTATGGTATGCGCCTGTAGTCCCAGCTACTTGAGAGGCTAAGGCAGAAGGATCACTTCAGTCCAGTTTAGTTTGAGGTTGCTGTGAGCTAGGTTGATGCCACAGTACTCTACTCAGGGCAGTGGAGTAAGACTCTGTCTCAAAAAAAAAAAAAAAAAAGAGGATGCAGTTGGCCAAATCTAGGGGAATTCTATAGGACAAGAAAATTGATTTCTTAAATAAATGGTGTGTTTATTGAGTGTGGGGCGGGGAAGGAGTGAGGCAGATTAAAAGAGACATAAGAGACATATCAACTAACAAAATGTGTGGAACTTATTTAGAATCTGATTTGAATGAACTAACTGTAAAATGACAAATCATGGAAAAATTGAATATAGACAGCATATTAATGACATGAAAGCATTATTGCTGATTTTGATGTAAAATAGTATTATGCTTGTGTTTTAGAGGAAAAGTAACCTTTCTATTAGACATACATAATGAAGTATTTATGGGTAAAATGAAATGATGTGTGCGATTTATTTCAAAATACTCCAGAAAAAAAAAAGTGAGTAGATAAAATAAGAATGGCAAAAGACTGATAATTGTTAAAGCTGGGAGATGGCATATGGGGGCTCAATCATACTCTTTTTTGGGACAGAGTCTTACTCTATTGCCTCGGCTAGAGTGCCGTGGCGTCAGTGTAGCTCACAGCAACCTCCAACTCCTGGGGTCAAGCGATCCTCCTGCCTCAGCCTCCTGAGTAGCTGGGACTACAGGCATGCGCCACCATGCCTGGCTAATTTTTTCTATATATTTTTAGTTGGCCAATTAGTTTCTTTCTATTTTTGGTAGAGGCAGGGTCTCGCTCTTGCTCAGGCTGGTCTCGAACTCCTGACCTTGAGCGATCCTCCCACGTCGGCCTCCCAGAGTTGCTAGGATTACAGGTGTGAGCCACCAAGCCCGGCCAATGCTCACTGATTCTTTCTAAATGAATTCTTTATTTCTGACATTGTCCTTTTTATTTGTGGCATTTCCATGTAGTTGGGGTGTTTTTATAGTTGGCCCGTCCCTATCCCATATGTTCATCATACCGTCCACCTTTTCCACCAGGCTCTGTAACACATTGGCCATCGTTATTTTCAAGTCCACATCTGGTAATTCCATCATCTGGTTCCTCTCTGAGTCAGCTTCTGCTGTCAGTGTTCACGTGTCTCATAATTTTTCATTGTATTTCAGACGTTTTGTGTAAAAGAACAGAGATTGAGATAAATGAAACTTTTCCCCAGAAAATGGTGCAGCTTCCTTCTGCCAGGCTACGAGAGCAAGGGGCTGTGTCAGCGTCATCCGCAGGCTAGGGGCAGCTTTGGTGGAGTTCATTCACCACTGGCTTCAGATGTTTTCAGAGCGGAACCAGGACTTGCCCTTCGGCAGGCTTTGGGGTTTTAGCCCTGGTAAAATTCCAAGGATGTCTTTATGATTTCAAGTCCCCAGCTTTTGGGACTGTGGGTGCTCTCTCTGCGGCCCAGCGCTGCTGCCCGACTTTGGGCTGCCGGGCGCCCTCTACTCTCCTGTCTTGCCCCCACTTCCAGGCCTGGGGGGGGTCTCTCCCCCTTGCTTCTTCCCACCCAGTCCTCTGGGGGGGGCTGCACGAGAGGGTTGGCAGGTGGGCAGAGGCGTTCTGCGCTGGGGCTCCCTGAGGTCCTCTGTCCCGCCTGCCCTGGTGTGGCCGTGAACTTCCACCGGCTTCCCCTCATGCTCAGCCCTGGGGGATCTGCCCTCCCGCCACACCGCCAGGATGAGAGCAGCGGTGGCCTTCTTCCCCCGAGAAAGGGCTCGCCGCTGTCTGCCACTTGACTCATTTAGCGTCCTTTGCATTCTTGGCTCTCAGATGACTTTCTTTTCAAAAACACATTTTTCCCCCCAATTTCTTTTGGAAATTGTCAAACCTACAGAAAAATCCAAAGGACAATACAGTTAACATCCACACACCCTTCACCTAGATTCACCAATTGTTAACATTTGACACTTCCTGTCTACTTACATGTGTGGGTGTGTCTACTTTTGTCCTTTTTCCCCCTGAACCATTGAGAATAAGTTGCAACCGTCATAACCTAGATGTCCTACAAACAGGACATTCTCCTGCACGGCTACAGTTGAATTGTCCCCCTTAGAAATTTACCCCTGGCATGACAGTGGTGACTAATGTGCACAGCCCGTAGGCTGTCCATAAAATCTGGAGACCTTGGCAAATATATACATGACATTGGCAAGGTCATCTTCAATCTGTGAAAAGTAATACTGTCCGTATTTCCAGAGTGATATTTTAATTTCCATCACAGCATCCTTTCTAGCTGATTTTTAAAAATCCAGGATCCACTGAAGGCTCAGACTTTGCGTATGACCTGCCTTTTTACCTCTTTTCATCTGAAAAGTCTCGCACCTTGTGTGGGAGACCTTTAATGACAGTGACATTGAGCCACATCCAGGCCAGTTTTTATAAAATGTTCTACGCTCTGGATTCAGCTGTATTTTTCCTTGTGATGCTGATTAAGAAGAACCAAGGATCAAGTTTTTCACATGAAATGATCCCCATGTTTCCGTGCTTCACAGGCCACTCAGGACACAGGTGGGGGCCGCCTCCAGCCCGGCCTCCACCCGCTGGTTCTGGCCTCCCCTGCCTTCCTCCTATCTCCCCGCTGCCCCCTCACCCTCAGCCCAGCCGCGGCTCCTGGGCAGTCCAGGCTCCCGGGGCTGGAGTGGGTGGCAGACCTTTGCAGCCAGTTCCACTCACAGTCTGCCCTCCCTTCCAGATTCTGGTACAGGTCAAAGAGGTCCTCTCCAAGCTGAGCACGCTTGTGGAGACCACGCTCAAAGAGGTGCGTGTTGCGGGGCAGTGGCTGGGGGCCGGCGGGTGTGGCGGGCTAGGGGCTCCCAGGCTGGGGAGGGGCCACGGAGCTCAGGAACTCACAGACCCACCTCCCTCTCTGCCTGACACCCCCACCCTGTGTCTTTCCTCCTGGACGTCCCCTCCTCTTCTGGCCTTTCGGTCCGTGTCCCACCCTCCTCATTTGTGTCCCCTGCTCACACCTCTTGCACGATTCTTCTCGGTCTGCTGTGACCTCCTGCCCCTCCCCTCACCTCTGCCCCTCCCCATGTCTCTCTCTGGGCCCCTCCCTCTCCGGTGGCCTCTTTTCTTCCAGACAGAGAAGATTACAGTGTGCGGGGACACCCACGGCCAGTTCTATGACCTCCTCAACATATTCGAGCTCAACGGTTTACCCTCCGAGACCAACCCCTATGTATCCTTCTCAGCAGGGCCACCCTTGCCCCGCCGCTGCCCCTGGATTCGCGTAGAGGATGGGGGGCCCTCCTAGGGCAGAGGCGTGACCCTGGAAGGGAGCCCCCTGAACGCCGGGCTGTGGGTGGGGCGGCAGGCTGGCCTTGCGGGCTCCAGGCTCAGACCGGCCAAGGCCAGCCCCACGTGCTGCATGACCTACGCTGGGGGCTCAGTCCGTCCAGGCCCCAGCTCTTCTGCTTCTGCTACAAGAAAACATCTGAACAGAAGCAGGCCATCTCGCCACTTGGTGCCTCAGTTTCCTCACTTGTAAAAGGGGGATAATGATAGGGCTGATCTCACGATGAGTTAGGACAGGGCTGGCCCACACTTGAGGTTGATATCACTGTGCTGTTTGCTTGATGAATGGCCATCGCCTGGGGCCCCTCAGGCTTATGCATTGTCAAGAGGGCCCACGTCCCATCTCCACTGTGGCTTTGAGCCTCTTCTGGGGGAGAGCTGACTGCCGGTGCCACTGTGGCCATTGGCTTCCTGAGAATCGAGGGAAGTTGGGGTCCTCAGGACCATCCCACGGAGGCCCAGAGGCTAGGTGGCTGGCCAGAGCCACAGCAGGGAAAGGGACAACAGCCCAGAGACCCTGAGCCCTGCTGAGTCCTCACTCTGTGGGTCACACTGACACAGCCTTAGGCATGGGCAGACCCAGAAGGAGCAGCCCCTCTGGCCCATCTGCTCTCCCACCCCCACCCCTTTCCCTACCCCTATCCCTGCTGTGTTTTCCTTAACAGGGCAGATATTTAATGGTGACTTTGTGGACCGCGGTTCCTTCTCCGTAGAAGTGATCCTCACCCTTTTCGGCTTTAAGCTCCTGTACCCAGATCACTTTCACCTACTTCGAGGTGAGCTGAGAGGCAGCGGGGTCTGGGGACATTCTGGGCACCTGGGTGGGGTACTCACTTTGCCTTCTGTGAGCCTCCATTTTCTTAACCCGAAAGCAAGGATAATAGTTGCAGCCATGATTTATTTGGGCCATTGACAGAGATCATGCCCAGGGCTGCCTCGTAAGGTTGAGCAGGTTGTGCACTGCACAGTGTCATCACACTAAGGGGCAGCACTCATAGACGCATATCAAAGACAGAGGTCTTAAGGAAGAGCCCCTTTTTTCTAATTTGCATGAGGATATGAAACAGGCTCCTGCGTGGCCTGAATAATCAGGCAAGAAAGTCAAGCTGAGGAACTGAGTGAACAGACCAGGGGCTGAGGGTGGGAGCAGGAAGACTGGTGAGGAGATGGCAGAGCGGCCTCAGATATGGGCTCAGTGCCAGATCTGGGCTGTCTTGACTGAAGTAGAATCCAGAGGGAGGAGCGAGGGTCAAAGGGGCCCTCCAGGTTTGGGGCTAGAGCACCAGGAGGGCTGTGGCTGCCACTGATGGAGACGGAGCCAGCAGCAGCAGGGAGTGGCCAGGAGCTGGGAGACTCAGGAGACATGGGCTGGGGTGGCGTCCCAAGGGGGCCGTGAATGTGGATTCTGATGGTATTGGACAGGGTGAGCTTGCCTGCGACAACCAAGTTGGGGGCACCCTGCAAGGTGGGGTGTGAGTGGGAGATGCAGCCTGCGAGCGGCGGGGGCACCAGGAGGCGGTGGCGAGAGCTATGCGCTGGGGTGAGGGCCCGAGCCTTCCCTCGACAGCACCTGGCATGTGGGACTGCTCAGGAAGCCCCTGAGGGGCCTCATCGCAGGAGGTGGTGAAGGGCTCAGGCTGACGAGTGGGACAGTCAGGCTCTTAGCAGATGCGGGACTGAGCAGCTCCCTGGTCTCCCCTAAAGCCCTGGGAAGGATGGGTGCGGCCAGGACAGGGGTGGTGCGTGCGTGCGTGCGTGTGTGTGTTTGTATAGTATGGAACTCTGTGCCCGTGCGTGTGTGTGTGTGTTTGTATAGTATGGAACTTTGTGCCCGTGTGTGTGCGCGTGCGCGCGTGTGTGTTTGTATAGTATGGAACTCTGTGCCCGTGTGTGCGCGCGCGCGTGTGTGTGTGTGTGTTTGTATAGTATGGAACTTTGTGCCCGTGTGTGCGTGTGCGCGTGTGTGTGTGTGTTTGTATAGTATGGAACTCTGTGCCCGTGTGTGTGCGCGCGCGCGTGTGTGTGTGTTTGTATGGTAAGGAACTCTGTGCCAGTGTGTGTGCTCGCGTGTGTTTGTGTGTTTTTATATTATGGAACTCTCTGACAGTGTG
>CAUYRT010105673.1:0-14831 GCA_963574885.1 Lepilemur ruficaudatus | reverse complement strand
TAAACATAGGGAGGCAGCTAAAACGGGCCTGGAGGACCGAAGAGAAATTCAAATAAATATTGCCTTCAAAGGGTTGTGCCCAGATTTCTACTCGTCCCCCAGCCCCCATCACCTTCTCCCCAGTTCCTTGGGAGGTGTTTTATGTCTCTGTCAAGGGGAGAGTGGAGGACTGCCTGAAATGCAGAGCACATGTCAGCCACAGCTGGAGTAGAGAGAGATAGCACTAGCTTCCATGACAAGGAACAGAGCAGTCAGACAGTCAGAAGGGGTGATACTGCTTTGAAGGGGACGCTAATTTTAGATATCAGAACCACATTTCCAAATATTCTGTTCTGCACATTCTATTTATAAGCCAAATTCTTTTTTTAAGCTTAAGTTGTTTTTAGATGTTGGCAAGTTTGGGAGCTTAGGCCTTCTTTGTTAAGGTGGCCTCCAACAGAGGACTTCAAGCGTCAGTCGACAAAGATTTGGGGGTAACTATAGCAGCTATGTTCCCAATCCATTAGAACTTTACAAGATCTGGAGCGGCAATTTAGTATAATAGCTAGGATGATGAGATTCGGAGCCAGATCACCTGGGGTTTTGTCCCAGCTTTGTGTCCTTTGGCAAATAACTAAAGAAACTGGAAAGGTTAACATGTCCCTAGACCTCAGTTTTCTCATGTATCAAGTGGCGATCAGATCATCTACCTCCTAGGGTTCGCCACAGGATGAAACAAGATCACACATGTCCAGCCTCAAGCGTGGTATTGGGTACATCAAAGTGTTCAGTACGTGGTAGTTAATACCAGTAATGGATATGCAGGCACAGTTCAGGAACAAAGAGTACTGCAATAAGCTAGGCTCTAGCAGGCAGAAGTAAGAGAGGGGAACAATGGGAGATTTAGTTATCAAGAGAGCTTCATGGAGGAGAAAAGTTTCTGCAAGATGGGCAGCATGGAGACATGTGATATGGAGAGGAGAGTGCCTGGGTTCTGGAATCACATGTCCCTGGGTTCAAATCCTGACCCCACCACTTCTCAGCTGTGTGACCTTGGACCAAGTTAACTAACCTCTCTGAGCCTTTCTTTACTCATCTGAAAAGTGGAAACAATAATGGACACTTGGTAGGGTTGTTGGGAAGATCAAGTGAAATGAGTAGGCCAGAGGCTGGTGTACAGAAGGCCCCCAGCAGTGTAGCTGTTGGAGGAGACTGCAGGTGTGACAAGGCGTGAAAGCAGTGAGCAGGAGGAATACTAAGCCTGCGGACACAATCTTACTATTAACAGCTGCCATGTATTAGACTTGTACAGAGTGCCAGGAACTGAGCCAGTCAGTCCCTTGGAGGGTTTGCTACAGGGTTACTGAGAGCCTAGTGGAGTCAGGTGACCTGGATTCAAATACAGGCTCCATGTTTCGTCACTGTGTCACCATAAGCAAGTCCTTTAACTTCTCCAACCTATAGTTCCCTCACTTGTCAAATGCAGATATTACTTGTGCTTTCCTTGAACAGTTTGGTGGGGATTAAATGAGATAATGCACATGAAGTCACTAGCACAGTGCCCAGCCCGTAGAAAATACTGCGATGTCAGCTACTGTTATTATTATTTACATTCCTTTTCTCATTTAATCCACCACCCCCGTGAGTTAAGTGTTATTGTCCCTTATTTATAGATCAAACAACTTGGACGCTCACTCATCCAAGGTTAGCTAGCAAACGGTGGGACCAGCTCTGCAAGACTAGAAACCTCAGCTTCTTTGCTCTTTTCTTTTGGATAAGCTGGTGAATGGTGCCAGAGTTGGGGCAACATGACAATTTTTTAAAAATGCATTTTATGCCATTAGCCTTTTCTCTTCTGGAGGTGCCCACCTCCTCACCACCTCATTTGTTGAAGATTTAAGGTTTGGGGCTGTCTGCACCCTGGAATGCAGCCAGCAAGCACATGGGTGCTGCCCCTCTAGGCACATTTCATTTATGAAATGTCCACTCTGATTTGCAAATAGGTCTGCTGCAGACATGCTTCCAGCTGGCTGGTGATTTCGGTCACAACCCCTCCTCCCTGGTGCCAATTAACAGAAATTAAATGTCCCTGGCACACTTTGAAATTCAGAAAATGCACGTGCCGATTAAACTCCTGCTGGATGTGCCACTATGACCTGAGGACTCCAGGCCAATGTCGCTCTCACTTCGTCTCCATTTAAAGTCACAGAATGTCTTCTTCCTGGGTAAAAATCGACGTCACCTCATTCATTTATTCCTTCATTTTCTATTCGATAAATACTGAGCATCTGCAGTACCACGGCAGGTGCTGTTGCATGCAGTTGAGATACACAGCGAACAATGTAGGTAAGATCCCCACCTTTGCGAAGAGGCAGAGATGGTAAACCAACGGGGACTTCTGTCTGACAGATGTCACGAAGGAAACAAAGTGACAGGCAGAGAATAGCTGAGGGGCGTGAGCTGTATTAGGTGAGGTGGCCGGGGAGGTTTCGCCAAGGGGGTGGCATTTGAATTGAGACCTGCAGAATAAGAAGGAACCAGACAGACAGCACGGTGGGGAGAGCAGGACTGAGCTCGGCATGTCCAGGAAGCTCTCCATGGTGTACACTCTGTGAACGCTCCTTCATTTAGCAAACATTTTTGATCATAGAGCAAGTATTTGTTGCATGAACAATTGCAGAACAGATGACTCTTCTCTTTTCCTGACAAGAAGGAACCTTCACAGGAAGGACGAATTCAGGAAAGATGCCCCTGGCGTTAGCGCAAGTCGCAGCACAGTTTGCTTTCCTTTCCTCCGCTCCGTTCCGCATCTCTAAAGCAAGGGGCTGGGCTCTGTGGGAGCACGCCCGCACTGTGGGGTCTCCAGAGCTCACCTTCCAGAGGGGTTGGCCTCCACAGCTCTTTAAAGCAATGACAATACAGCAAGCAAAAAGCAATCCGTCATTTGTTATAAAAAAAAAAAAAAAAACAGTCAAAATGATTGTTTGGAATTCTGTAGACAAGGCGTGAAACGTCATTTCCGTTGTTATCATTAGGATGTACATACTGAATTTCTGCACCTGTTTATTCATTCAGAAAATACTTATTACTAGTTGTGAGTCTCTCTCTCTTGCGCCCTCCTTCCTCCTCTCTCTCTCTCTCTCTCTCTCTCTTTCTTTGTCCCCTCCTCCTGCTGCTTCCCTCCACCCTTCTTTGCACAGCAGTCAAGAGCCCCGGCTACAGAATTGGAACATCTGAGTTGTATCTAAAGTACGACTTGCCGTGTGGCTTTCGACAAGTCTCTTCCCCTCTCTAAGTCTCAGTATTCTCATCTGTGTAATGGAAGTAATAATAGAGGCCATCTCAGAACAACCATATAAAGGAAATGCCAAGCTATTATTATCCTCATTACTATCTATGTTTATCCTTTTATAGATTAGGATGTAAGATTTTAAGAACTCAGGAAACTGAGACAGGTTTTTAGGGCAAAAGAAACCCTAGCAAAGGGTGTGACAGTGAGCCACTGTCTCATGATCTGTTTCCGCCTGTAGGATTTTTATTGTTCGAGATAATTGAGAAGTAGCATCACAATAAATAGCCTTCACCGTACCTTTTAATTTATAATAGTAATTTTGAGCCAACGATTATAGAGTCTCTGCTACGTGCCAGACGCTGTTCTATGTGCTTTACTTATATCGTATATCCTCCAATCTAAAAAGCTCACCACAACCATGCAAAGTACATACTATTACCAGCCCCATGTTACTAGTAAGGAGACTGAGCCTAGAGAGATTATATAATTTTCATGGGGTCACAAGGCTAGGAATTAGTGGAGTTTGGAACTAAACCCAGGCAAGCTGGCTCTAGTCTACGGCTGCCAAGTACTTGCCGCCTCACTTAAGATGAGACGCAAACGCTATCCTGCAAGACATCAGGGTTTTCTACTTCAAATAGACTTGCCTTCTGAGCGCTCAGTACATGAAAAATTATTATTGCCTGCCTAATCCTAAAGCCACTGGCCCGTAGACACAGCTCCTCCGTCCCACACAACACCAGCCATGAGAAAAGTCACACCTCCCACCATCGATAGGATTTCCGGACGCCTATTAAAATGTCAGTTGATCTTAGAGTTGACGTCCTTTCTACATCATTTAGCACAGCCTGGAAGGTCAGGTGACTGTGGCAGCCAGCCTTCCCTTGGCAGCTCCTTCCTTATTACTTCCCTGCCCTATGCTTGCTCTCAGAAATGCTACGTCACAATACATGTCGTTAAAAGAGCAAACAAACCACCGCTACTCCCTTGAGATCCAGACGCAGTAATCCAAAATAACCTTGCCTTCAGTCCTGGAGGGACATTCTCCCAGCCACCAACACCAAGACGGACATGCAGATCAAAGCAGCCACGCTGGGGCCCACCGTGAGATTGACAGGTTGATGGCATCAGCCCGGGCGCAACCTAGGCGCAGGAAGGAGAGGCAGGCTGTGTCTAAGGCAGGCCACCTTCCTCTTTAAGGGCTAAAATTTGTAAATAACAAAATGAAACTCCTGCCCATGCTCAGTGGTGTATAGCAAAGACAGCGTAACTCCAAATCCTGTGTAATTTATTGATGTGGGGTGACACAGAATGCATCCCGGTAATCAGAGACTGTGTGTCCCTGCCGCCTCTCCTGCTGAATGTAAAGCAGCCACCTGAAGCCTCCGAGGGTTTTGCTGTTGTGTGCAAGGAGCGCGTTAGCAAATGGGCACGTGCGGCAATGCACTCGCAGGCCCCGAGAGCGCCGAGAAGCTCAGCTTTGAGCCCAGATGTGGTCGCCTGCTTGAAAGCTGGTGCTCCTCCGGGATATCCAGTCTCTGGGGCCACTGATCTGCCTTAGAGATCAGTTCTGCCTTAGAGCCTGGGGGCTTGGGTAAGACTCCCCAGGTGGATGTGGCAAGACAGCCCGCAAACTTTGCTTGCAAGATGTGACTGTTCCACACCACTCCCCCAGGAATGAGGCTGCGATCATCACGAAAGTTTCCCCAGAGAGAAAACCAGCCTGCTAAATCAGCACAAGTCCCCAGATAGAAAAGAAATAAGGCTCTGGATGTAAAGAAACTGGGCAAGAAGTGGAAAACTGCCTCTCCTACTTTTCTGTTTCTACTGGCTTTTCATGGGAACTCAAAAGTCTTAGTAAATTTTAGCAAACCAATTTCCCAGCATCCTTGTTGCTTTCTTCTTTCCTCCTCGGCACGGTCGGTTTGGGCTTTCTTTGCACTCAGAAGGGCCAAGAGCCATGCTCTGGCAGCAAAGTCATAGAGAGCAACTGATTCCCGTTACACCCCTTCAAACCACCTGCCCTCACGAGGGGCTGCCCGGGGGGTTGGGCTGCACTTTCCTCCTGAGCATTCTCAGCCTAAGGAGGAGAAAAGGGACAAAAGGTTGGGCAGGGAGGGGAGGACGTCGGTTACATACGTGGGGATGACAGGAAGGCATTTATATGTTTGCTGAAATAGCACAAAGAATTCCTGTAAATGCTTCCACTAGGTTCCCCAAATGTTAACATGATACTGTGTTCATTTTATTTTTTTCTGGACCATTTGAGAGTAAGTTGGAGACCAAATGCCCATTTATACCTAAACATTTCAGTGGGTATTTCCTAAAAACAAGGATATGCGCTTACATAAGGAAATCAATGTTGATACAGTACTATTAATATTAACTAGTCTACAGGTCCTATTCAATTGACCTACTATTTTTTTCAATTGTCCTACTATTTTCCTGTATAGAAATTTTTTTTCAAAACTCTTGTCTGGGATCCCTTTCAGGACCACATGTTGCATGTAATTCTCGTATCTCTATAGTTTCCTTGAATCTGGAACAATTCCTCAAACCTCATTGTCTTTCATGGTGTTGGCATTTTGGAAAGTATAAGCCATTTGTTTTATGGAATTCCTCTAATTTTTGGTTTGTCTGTTGTTTCTTCATCATTAGATTCCTATTTTTTTATTTTTGACATTAATAGATGACAACCCAAAGAATCAAACAGGAGTCCCTGGGTCCATACTGCTGTATATAAATAAACGGGGGAGAAGGAAAAGCTCTTCCTTACAGAAGACGCCAATGACTAATGTAGAGGGAATGATGGAATTTTTTTTTTTTTTTTTTTTTTGTGAGATAGAGTCTCACTCTGCTGCCCAGGCTAGAGTGAGTGCCACGGCGTCAGCCTACCTCACAGCAACCTCATACTCCTGGGCTCAAGCAATCCTTCTGCCTCAGCCTCCCAAGTAGCTGGGACTACAGGCATGTGCCACCAAACCCGGCTAATTTTTTCTATATATTTTCCGTTGTCCAAGTAATTTCTTTCTATTTTTAGTAGAGACGGGGTCTCACGCTTGCTCAGGCTGGTTTCAAACTCCTGACCTTGAGCGATCCGCCTGTCTCGGCCTCCCAGAGTGCTAGGATTACAGGCGGTGAGCCACTGCGCCCGGCCGAATGATGGAATTTTTAAATCATCATTCAGCAGCCACTACAGTAATCATTGGTTCAGGCAAGAATCATCAATGGATGTTAAAACTAGGGGGTAAAAGCTTGAACAGTCTCAGAATATCTCTTCACAAGATACTCATTAATCACAAACAAAAAAATCACAACTTTACAGTGGAAAAACCTGGTAGACAACCACCATAGCCCAAAGACCAAAGTTAGCATCACCAGTTAATGCGGAAATAGACACTAGCTACCCCTGATATCATGCACTGAGAAGGCCACAGTGTCTCTTCTGTGACAAGAAAAGACAAATTGCTGCCCCAAAGTCTTAAGAATTTTAAAGAACTCTAGTTCTCCCCACCTGCAATAGATTCTGAAACCTTTTTCACCTTCACAGCGCCCGCCTTGGCCAACTTCTCGGGAGGAGCTAGGAGCGACTGGGATGAGGAAGAGAAGAAATGATCTGCTCGGAAGGAAACGGCTCAGTGGCGAGTGTGTGGACCATGTGATATTCCTTGAACGTCAGGACGGCACAGGAATAAGAGCAGTCTGGCTCCCAAGACAGGAGGGTAATAGGAGAAAGAGCAAATCTGCCTTCACCCCCCGTCCCATGGGTGGCGGGCCAGGGCGCAGAGGCGAGTGAGTCGCGCTCTGTCGCGGTTACTCCTGACCCCCCTCACTCCTGTTGTCAAAGCCTAACTTCATCTTGCCGACTGCTTCACAGCTGGCACCTAACACGTGAAAAGACCGGACGTCAAACGCCTTCCCACTCTGTGTCTGGCCTGTCTCTCCAGCTTAGCTTTAGAGCGATGCGGGGAATGACATCACTGTCCCCTCTTGGGTGTTCAATCCGGACAGCGCAGGACGTCCTCCGCCCTCGGCCCACCCTGCCTCCCTGCCGTGCGGCCTGCATGCCTCTGCCACATCCTCATTCTCTCCATTCCGCTTCCATTCTATCTTTCCTCCATCCCTGCTGAGCCAGAGGAGTTCCGTTAGGACACAGCCATCAAGGAAATAAGGGCTTGACACAGAAAGAATCTCAGACGAGAAAAATCCATGATGCTATCCGAGAGACACCGCAGACTGCAATGCTTACAAAGAGGCTATTTCAAGTAGAAAGATATAAATATCAGTTATAACCATGCATTCTTTTATGTTCACAAATAAGCCATCATAAAGAACAAGCCATTAGAAGACATTCTACTCCTGGCTTTTTAAAAAAACTGTAATCTGAAATACAATTTTTAAATTATCTGTGCTAACCTGAGAGAGACACTGCACAGGTAGGTGACATTCACAAATACCCTGATAATTTTTGAACTACACATTTTCATCTTCTCTCTTTTAAGACATCAATAAGAATTTGATTTTTTTTTTTTTTGAGATAGGGTCTCACTCTGTCACCCAGGCTAGAGTATGATCATAGCTCACTGTAACCTCAAACTCCTGGGCTCAAGCAATCCTCTGGCTCAGCCCCTCAAGTAGCTAGGACTATAGGCATGCACCACCATGCCCGGATAATTTTTTGCCGAGACCGGGTCTCACTATGTTGCCCAGGTTGGTCTCAAACTCCTGACCTCAAGCAATCCTCCTGCTTCTGTCTCCCAAAGTGGTGGGACTACAGGCATGAACCATCCCTCCTGCCAGAATTTCATTTTTAAAAGCACACATTGATCTGATTATCAAAGACAATGGCAGAAATGCAGAATCATTGTGTTATGTTTGTTGTTTTAGAGTTCAGATCCTAATTTTACACTGAAGCATCCTTAGCCTTTCATCCAATTCTGCTTGTAAATAGGAGCCAGCATCAGCCAAACCATGAGCTGAGTAAGGATTGCATTGTGAGGTTACAGAAATGTTTTCTTCTGTGTGAAATGGTCACATGTAGGGTTTAAACCAGCACCCATCTTTTAATGGGATGTATAACTTGGACTTCTTAACCATACTCTTCTCTCGGATAACCATGGGAGAAGGTGGTAAGAAGTCCCAGAGCATTGGCTTTATCTGCCGAGAAGGCAAGAGGTATGATTGACACTTTGGCTATTTACAACTTTGTCCTCAAGGACTTCTGACCCACGTGTCCATCTTCATACATTGGCTTCCCTCTCTCACAATTTGAGCAGCAGGAAACCACCACTCCTGATTTTTACACCTGCTTGTTTTGTTTTGTTTTGTTTTTTTAAGTCTCTGGAAACTTTCCATGACTTGTAGTGGAGTGTGTCATAAGGATTTAGCTCTTCCTTTGAACCTGCTCAGCCAATAAGCCAAATATTTTCTAAAACACAAAATAAATAATCTGACTTGTCACCAGCCAATCCCAGCAGCTTAGGGAAAGCTCCCATTTTCTAAAGTTTTCATCTCTGGACTCTCAGTTCCAGCATTCAGATTCCACAAGGTCATGGGTCAAAAAGTGGTGGGGGGCGTTAGGGAGCTGGGCAAGGATGAGTTGAATGGGTACAGTGTCAGCCCAGAAATCTGCCCCAGAATAGCTAGCTAACCACGAAGGCTGAGTTTCATCTCCTAGAATTGTTGTTTCTTATTACTAGACATTGGATCAGGGGAGAGAGTGTTGTTTAGGGGAAAACTGAGGAAGGAGAAAATAGACAAGGAGAAAAATTCACTCCTCCATGGAAATATAAGCAGAAAAGCTGTAGACTTTTGTATCTCTGCTTATTTTTTTAATAGACCAAAGATAATCTTTATGAATATGTATGTGAATAATGTTTATAAAGGGGGTATAATGTGTTAGTCATTATAGAATACTGTATAAATAAACTTTAGATATATAATATGTATAAACATAAAAAATTGCATAGGGCAGTGGACACTTAAGGACTTACAAACTTTTCATATCTTTGTTCCAAGAAAAATAGAGAGTTCCTGGGCTGGCAGCTTATCTCCCTAGTATATTCCACGGTAAAGTCAAGAGGTTTGGGGAATCTTTTTGGGTTTTTTTCTGGTTTTATCATTTATAATGGTCTGTACGGATTACTCTAAAATGTCTGTTGCATGTGCGTTGGTGGCGTTTACCCACATGGAGTCATCAGAGATTCGTTCTACACATTGTATCCTGGAATATCAAAAGGAATTTTCTAGTAAGAAGAAAAACATACAGAATATGTCTTCACTGTTGGGTAACTCTCAGATTTGTACCACTCAGAGCTTTTTGTAAAACTAGGCTAACGGGATGTTTAATATCAGAGTTATCGTCTTTCACTTACATACCTAGTATTGGGTAGTGCTTTTCCTGGAGAGCACATATTTTTGTCGAGTCCTTTGTTCTCGGACTTGACGTGGTCTTCTAGAGGAAACCAGAAGTCATGGCCCTAAGCCACCTCCCTCCAGGACCACTCTCTACCACCTAAGAACTATACACGTGTTAATTCTGTTTTATGCTCCGTGATTCTGTGGTAGACTCGATGCTTTGAGAGCCTGGAGTTTTACTTGCGTGGGTTAGTGGCTCTAATGAAGTGCTAAATTGGTTCTTCACCTCCCGGATGGATCAGAAGCCGCAGAGGGGAGAGGGGGGCTCCTTTGCTGGAGAGGTCCCCTCCCACCTTTCACATCAGCCGCCGGAAGGACTACGTCAGAAACCTGCGCGTGAAACACCATCTGCTCTTCATGCAGAGCGAGGTCAACCGTATGAAAGTGCAGAGATCACTCAAGTCTCCTCTGCCAAAAACGTGTATTGCTCCCAGCTGTAAGCTTGTGATGCCCGATGCGTGTTTTAGCATGAAACAATAAAAACAGATTTATTTTCATTAAATAGAGTTGTCCCCCGGGCCTGGATTTTTTCAGTAGCTGGTTTGGAGAGGGCAGTACTTTTTCATAGATTAAATGTCAACATCGAGCATTTCATTTTTCCCAAAGGGATGTAGCTCCTGGCAGCTGCTCTAGTCATCCAAAAGGGAGGGTTGGGAAGATAGGAATCCTTGGTCAGACGGGCGGAGGCAGAGGCAAGTAGCGCTTCCTGCACACGGAGCAGGCTAAGTTCAGCTCTGTAGCGCAGACTCTGGTTGTACAACCACGTGGGCCCAAGAAGGCACCTTGGCTGGAAGCCTTCTCTGCCTGTGCAGTGCAGAGGTGAGGTGCACAGCCTTGAGAGCCTCACTGCCTGTGGCCTCGGGCAAGTTGCTTAACCCCTCTGTGGCTCAGATCCCTTTTCTGGAAAATAGAGATATAATACCACCTTCCCAAGAGATATTAAGGATAACTGTGTCAAAATACGCAGACTGCTTTGAACAGTGCCTGGCACACACAAGTGTTCAATAAAATTAGTGTTTGACCACCTTCACAATGTTTGCCATCTCCATCTTACTTATGGCCTATGTTCTTTACTTAATTTTTCTATTTTAATTGACTCAATTTTCATCTAAAATTTAATGTAAAAAATTTTACATCCCAACTATACATGGGAAACTAGTGTAACTTGCTATAAAGTAGCCGAAGTCATAGCTCATATTTACTGAGTCCTTCCTGCTTGCCAGGCACTGTGCGAAATGTCTCGATTTCAAATCCTCACAGCCCGGTGAGGTCAGCACTATCACTACACCCTGCACAGATGAGGACACTGCCACGGAGAGAGGTTAGCAAATTTGCCTCTAGCTGCATAATTAGTAAATAAAGGCGACGTTTCAGGCTTCAGACCCCAGGCTCTTCAGCGCTGTTCTGTGCTGCGGCCCTAACAAAAGCAAGAGCATTCGATTCTCCGATTCTCGTGGTAGATGATTGCTCTCTTAGCTTCCCAGGGCCGCTGTAATCAATTGCCACAAACAGGGTAGCTTAAAACAACAGAAACATAGTCTGACACAGTTCTGAAGGCTGGAAGTCCAAAATGAAGATGCTGGCAGGGCCATGCTCCCTCCGAAGCCTCTGGGGAGGATCCTCCCTTGCCTCTTCCAGCCTCCAGTAGCCCCAGGCATTCCTTGGCACGGGGCAGCCTCCCTCCAATCTCCACCCCCATCTGCAGGTGGCTGTCCTCCCTCTCTCTCTCTATTTCTGTGTCTTCTCCTCTTGTAAGGACACCAGTCATATTGGTATGGGGTCTCTGTGATGACCTCATCTTAACTTTGTTACATCAGCAAAGAACCTATTTCCAATAAGGTCACATTCACAGGTACCAGGAGTTAAGACTTCATCTTACGTTTTGGTGGAGGGGTGGGAGGTGAAGGACACAATTCAACCCAGAACAGCTGCCTACCGAAGGCTTTGAGCCTGGGGCTTGAAGATTTGCAACTGTTGGAGGTTCAAAAAAGAGCACCAACCTGAGATTTTGTCCTTTAGCATCAGGACTGAAGAGTCAGGACAAAGGAAGGACAATGGCTTGTATGTTTCAGTGACAGTCAGTGCCCAGTCCAGATGCTAACTAAAATTAACCATCTCCTGCCCCACTGCTGATACTTCAGGGCAAGTGGCTCGGCATAAGAAAGCCAGTAACAATTCTTCCAGCCTTCTAGACATCCCTTATGAAAGGGTGGTGTAGAAATCTGGGCAGTGCTGGGATGCGACCTTCCAAAACTCCAGGCTGGGGGCAGGGGATGTGCACAAAACTCACCTCTAGATCTGCAGTATATGGCTGGACTGGAGTAGCAAGCTGACAGATAATTATGTCTTTAGCAGGGGAAGGTATAAAAAAAGAAAAACAGTGGAGACAGTAGGGGGAAAATAATTTATTTTCATACTGTTTCAGTGAAAACTTAAGAAGAAACACAATCTCTCTACTAAGAGGAGTTTGCGGGGAGGGTGTGGGGGAGTGAGGAGGAGGAGCTGTCTGGCTCTGTCAGATGAGAGTGTCCTTAGTGGAAGGGATGGCACAGATTTCGTAGAGTTGGGAGGTCCTCATCTTGAGTTCCCGGGCCACCTGACAGATGGAAAAAGGCCAACAGCAGTGCACCGCCAGCCAATCCTCGCACAGAGTGCCCTAGGGCAAGACCAGGATGCTGTCACAGTCTCTGTTCTATCACAACACACAGACTCGTTCCCACTCCCCCAGGCACCTATACCGTGTTCCCTGCTGGCCCACCGCCCACTGTTTCCAAGATCCACCAGCCTCCTTAAGTCAGTCAGCACCCAGGGACCCCAGGTTGCCCAATTGCCAGGGAGCTCAATTGCTAATCAACACCTGTAATATAGAGCCCTGTCCTTAGGACTTTTGATATGGGTCTCAGACTTGAAACCACTGATTTCTCTATTGATGTCTTGGTTTTTCTCTCATAGGACCTAATATTTATAATTATCTTATTCATTTCTTTGGAGTAGATATAATAAATGCACATGGTCCAAAATTCCCATAATAAGAAAGGACAGGAAGTAAAAAGTAAACCCCTCTGTACAGCTGTCCAAACTTATCCAGTCACCTGCCTGGGGGCAGCTGTTGTTACCACTTTCTTGTATAAACCTCCAGATAAATTCTATGTCTACATAAGCATATTCTTTTCATGTAAATAATTTCATCCTTCTGTGCCTTTTTTTTTCACTTAAAAATATATCATAGGAGGCTGGGCACGAAATCCTAGCACTCTGGGAGGCTGAGGGGAGAGGATCGCTTGAGGTCAGGAGTTTGAGACAAATATGAGCAAGAGCAAGACCCCATCTCTGCCAAAAATAGAAAAATTAGCTGGGTGTGGTGGCACATGCCTGTAGTCCCAGCTACTCGGGAGGCTGAGGCTGGAAGATCGTTTGACCCTAGGAGTGGCTATGATGACACACTGCACCCTAGCCCAGGCAACAGAGTGAGATCCTATCCCAAAAAGAAAAAGAAAAAGTAAATCTAGACAGATGTCATATTATTCTCGGGTACGATTCTTATAATTTTTATGTAAGTTTAAAATTACTTCCATGGGAAGCTGAGACAGGAGGATCACTTGAGCCCAGGAGTTTGAGGTTGCAGTGAGCTATGATGATGCCACTGCACTCTACCCGGGTGACAGAGTAAGACTCTGTCTAAAAAATTTTTTTAAAAATTGTATCTTAGGGATCATTTCATAGAATACATAAAGAGATGCCTTTTTTAAAGAGATGCCTTTTTTTAAACTATTCACATCCTAATACATGTAACTTGTCTCTCCCCAGCCTCTCATGTACCTCAGTTTCGGCTGTGCTGGAAATTAACTGGCTCTTTGAAGGGCTCCCAGGGAACCTCATCAGTGAAATCTACATATGTCACATAGGCTATATTTTAAGTCAGACCTCCCAAGTATATTCACCAAATTTGGTGTAATTCCACCTGCCATCTTCTCTTGAGGTAGTAAGAGACAGAGAGACAGAAGTGTGGTTTTATTTCTCTAGATCGAAGGAGTAAGACTAATCGTGGCTACATGCTCCTACTACTTACTCTTCATCAAAGCACAGCTCAGGGAGCACAATTTGTCCAACGGGCTGGGGACAATGTGCATCATAATTTCCTCTTAGAAATACCCTGCACAACACGGCATTTTAGTTAACTTATACTTCCTGGTAAAGAATGAAATCAAAACAATTCCTTCCTTTCCTTTCTCAAAGTTTTCCACTAAGTGTGGTATGTCTAAGCATCCTCACCTACACATCTTTTTCGTTTGTTTGTTTGTTTTGGAAAATCACAGGTTTGAAAGGCATCCAAGTTCTCATGTGAATTCAGATTCACCTATGCCTTCAAACACACTTACCTGTATTTTATGTCTCTCTCTGGTGCCAATTCTCAGTGCAAAGGTGGACCCAGGTAACAATGGCCAACAAAGACACTCTCCATAATGCCTGGCGATGTCACACTCAAGACATATTGGACAACACAGACCACAGAAACCTGTCAATAACCACAGCAAATAAAGCCAAGGTTCTTAAATGTTCTTGAAGTGACTTCACATCTCAAAGGGCATTTACAACCCTATGCCATCAATTTAACGCTGCATTGTCTCCCTGAAATCAGGGACTGAGATTGAATAACCAATCCTCAAAACTCAGTGTATAAAAATTGTCTTCTAGCATTGACTATGATAATTGGTTTTTTCTGTGAAGAGAAAAGCATTAAATAATTTTTAACAATTGAATCATAACTGTTGCATGCATCTAATTTCAGTATTTAAAATAGATACAGTATACAGGATGCTTCTGAATAACAGACATCTTTTTCTCTAAATGTGATTGAAAGGTCTTTTATGGTACACAGATTCTGCTTCCTATTCTTATCAGGGCTTTATTCTATTTCTCAGACCAGAAGGTTACTCTAATTTTTGTTGGTTTTAGGGAGCCACTGACATCTGCCAGTTCTAATCTGCAAATGATTAGGGGCTTGGTTCATTGAACATCAACTGGAAACAATTTGTCATTTATTAGTTCATTCATCTTTAACCACTGATATTGTTTCTTACGCATTCTGCATGAACCTTCTAACACAGGAGTTCTATTCTAAATATGTTTTGGGTCACAGACT
>CAUYRT010105670.1:0-39991 GCA_963574885.1 Lepilemur ruficaudatus | reverse complement strand
TTTCTCAAAGCGTTTTATTAATTTGTTTATAAATTTTTGCCAGGCACAGCTGTTTTGGTCAAGGAGGGTGTTATCTGTAGAACATTGGATGGAAGCTCTCTATATGGTCTGCAGCTGCCCATGCAGACATGGGGCTAGGGGCCGTGTGAGGGGGCATGCAGGCAGGATCATTTTCTTTCATTTTCCTTTTCCCTACCCAGAAACAGAAAACTAAAATGCCAAATTCCCTATTAGAGTAGGGCATGTTTGACTTTTTAAAAACAAAAAAATATAAATACATGCCCTACCCATGTGTAACTCACGTAAGCATAGTGTCCACTTTTTCCTATTAGATTTTATCTTGAAGGTTCTGGACTATCAGCCTTTTATCTTTTCCAGTCCTTTTTCTATTTTCAAATCTATCAGAAGTCATTTTTTTTATCCAAATCCAGGAAAGAGTCACCCCCTGCTGTGGGTCACACATGGGCACCTCTCCCGTCTTGTTTCTTCCTGAGTCATCCCCAGTTGGTCTATGTCATCGCATGGGTGTGTATGGATGTGTTTCTCGTTATGGAAAAACCTTTTATTAATGTTATCGATTGTGAAAACACAGACTCCTTAGAATTAGAGTTGATTTAGTCTCATCACCTTGCTCTCCAATGCTGCTGCATACCCTCCGTAATACTCCTACAAGGAATTTTGTCAGACCCGTTTGAATGTGTCTAGTGACAGGAGTTCACTACTTGACAAAGCAAACGTTTCTCTATTTGAAGAGACTTAACTTGTTAGTTATATAATCTGCTTGCCTGGAACTTCTACCCATTGAGTCTATTTTTGCCTTCCAGAATTACATACAACTTCTCCATGATATGTAAATTGACTTCTATATAATGGCTCTTTAAATGTTAGAAGCCCTTGCTCATTCTCCTGGAGAAGCAATTGTCCCTTTGTAAACGTGGCCCAGAATTAAGTTCAAGGCTTTTCCCCACTTGTTACATTTATCCATAAGCCATTTGCTCTGAAGAGAACTGAAAGCAGAGCATTCAAGCATAGCACAGTGACGAAAGGGTGCAGGAAAGGGACGGGAAGGCAGAGACGAAGTGATTGGAGGTGGTTAGCAGGATCAGATGAAATCAGACCTGTGAAAGAAAAGCAAGTTCAAGTTTCTTACTGATTCAGGCTGGGGCCTGTTGAGCCCAGGATTTGGTTTTCAGGTGCTGGAGTTTCTCTTTTTGCCGCAAGAGTAAAATAGGTGTGATGAGAAACTGGAGTACAGGAGCACTTCACCGTACGTGAAGGAAAAGTTATGCATATCCACTCCTTATCAGGCAAATCCCATTCCCTATGGATTTGCTTTATAATTTGAGCACTATTTTATCGTCACTGCTAACTGATCTGTAATTGATCCATGAAGCAACCAACATGTTAGCCATCTTTTTTCTAAACTTGGAGGCTATGTAAGCTGTTTACATACGGCTGATCTCCTAGGGGAACTTTGGAGGTAAAGAAACCTTATTTCATTGGAAATGAGGACTCAAAAGTGTCTGAGGTCAACCTTTAACTGACTCACATGCATAAGTTGCGGCCATGCCTTTTCACAGATGGTAGTCCATTCGGTCTGGTGCAACTTTAACAGTAGTTGCACCCAGAGTTCACACGCTTCCTGTGCAGGCCACTGCTGCATTGCCTCTCTCCCAGGCTGCCCTCCTTCCAGCTGGTGCTCCTGTGTGTTTTCTTTGGCAGGGTAATGGTCTGCTCTTCAGTTTTAAGTGTGATAATGACTTAATGGTTTGACTTTCTTTTGTGAAGTGCAGTTTTGTATGTGTAATCTAACTCTCCTGGGTTTGTGCTCATCCAGCTGCGTAGGATGATCCCGGGTGTGTTGAGGTCTGTGGCTTTGGCCTGGTGTTTCTGCACAATGAGAGTGTCTGTGTCCTCTAGAACAGGTGGGTAAGGCTCCGTGTTGTGGCTTAGGATATGTCCTGACCGTGGCCACTTCACATTAGCCTCTCCTCATCTCACCAGTGAATGAAAGTGGTGAGCACACATCTTGAGAGTGCCTTGTATCCTTCTGGAAGCAGGGTGGGCTTGGATCCGATGGCGAGCAGAGAGCATACGGATGTCGTGGTCAGGAGGGGCGCTGGGGCGCTCTCTTGTTCCAGGCTACCTTCTTTACCGCATGTTCACCAGCTATGAGATGCAACCTCTATAGCAGATCCCTGTCATTGGCATTTAATAGCATTTCTGAGTCCTTGAAAATCCCACTAGAATGCATCTACTCCCAGGAGAAGTATTTCAGCCATAGGTTTGCAACATTTGGTACATTTATGGTGACAGGATGGTGAGAAGTGTGGGAGACAGGAGGGATGTGGGTGCCAGGTCCAGAGTGTCCCCACCTCCCTGTCCTTCTCTCTTGTTTCCAGGTCTCCTAGGTGTTTGGACAACCCGCAACTAGAGGAGCAGATTGTATACCACTGGGATATCTGATGGGAAAGTTTAGGTCAAATCCCAAATCCTTTGTAGATAGGAGTAAAGAAAAAAGAAAAGTTTCTCAGCTACTTTGGCAAGGCCGCCAAATCCTTATTAGAGAGCACTTGGCAATACTTCACTTGGAAAGGTCATAAACTCACGTGCCTGTTGTGGAAGTGCAGGTACCAAGAATGAGTGAGATGGGCCAGATATAAAGTCACAAGGTGTAGCGCCCTCACTCTGTGTGAGGGGCAGCTGCCACTCAACTGCAGCCGGTGGCCCTCAGGTTGGCGAGCTGGCTCACTATTACTAATTCAAAAGAACCTACAAGTCTCAATTTTTACATACCATTTCCTGATCTTAAATGTTGGCAATGAATTCAAAAATTTAAAAGTATTTGTGTGGGCCAAAGAAGACACACTCAGTGGGCATCCCAGTTTGTACACCTCTCAGGTTGGCTGTGTTGGGAGAAGGGGAAGAAGGCATGAAAGCCGGATCTCAGCACTGTCATGATTTTTCTTTGGTCTGACCCTCACATGGACGCACATTTTGGCATAAACGTAACAGGCTCGGTTCTTTGACGTTGTGAAGCGGAGGCTGCCGGTGGTGGAGGCAGAAGGTGGAGATCCCATTCTAGTTCTCTTGTGCTAGCCTCAGTTTTCCACTGACACGTATGACTGTCCTGGAAGAATGTCTTAACAGACACGTTCGAGGAAGCAGGATAAGTCAAAGAAAAGAACAATTGGGAGATAAAAGTGATGGCCATAAAAATTGGAAGCGGGTATGATGAGGGGAGGCAGGTTATGGATTTTGCATAATATTTTTAGCCTCTTGAAGGGAAGGTACTAACTGTAAAATCTTTGTTATTTTCTTAGCTGATGTATTTCTAAGGTGTCAGATTCTAAAAAAGTAGGTGTTGGATTTAGAAAATGCAGAGTAATGACAACATTCTGAATTTCTAGATTGTTATTAAGAAGAGAATTTTGAACCCACAGTTTCTGTTGAAATCTTGAGCAAGTTAGGATAAAATAAGTAGGCAAACCTAAAGAATAAGTGGAAACAGCAAACAAACAAAAACCAGCATCAAAGACAAAAAGAAAAAACCCAAAGCCAATTTAATTGTCTGACTTTGAAAAGAAATCATACTGATTCATGTATTTATTTTAATAAATACAAGAGTCAATAAGAAATCCAATTAAAACATCACCATTGAAAAGACGTTATTTGTTAATTAAGTGCTTGCAAATTTTGTTTCTGTGCTGAGTTCTCCCAAATGTCAATCACTTCTTACAATACAAAAGAAGGCAATGTGATGCAGTAGCAAAAAAACTTTGAATTTTAGTTTCCACTTGCATCCTTGGAGTGTGAGCTCTATCTGTCAATTCTCCCCCAATTGAAGACCCATCATTGTTCACGCATAGACTTAAAGAATTACATGGTATAATGCAGTATCATGAACTGTGCATGTAAGAAGAGATCGAAAGTATAAGTTAAATCCTTATAACAAAATAGTAATGTCATAAATGTATATGTATGGATAAGGAAAGATCTCCAAAATAATACATAAAGTTTATAAAAGCAATGTATGAAGAGAGTAGATGTGGGAACAAAAAAGACCATTGTGTATGTGAGTGCAAATATATGCAGGATAGGTTTGGAGGATACACAAACACATAAAAATATCTCTTAACCCTTCCACACTGTATGGTTTTTTCATACTGTCGTGAAATTGCTTTTGTTGACACCAACCATACTGTGATATCTCAAAGCCAGTGGATACATTTCTGTTCTTATCTGACTCTACCTTTCACTTAATATCATGGTCGCTCATTTGTTCCTGCTTGAGAAACTTGACTTGTTTCTTTCTTTTTTGTTTTTTAAATTGAGACAGGGTCTTACTCTCTCACCCAAGCTGGAGTGTAGTGGCTTGATCACAGCTCACTGCACTCTCAAAATCCTGTGCCTCAGCCTCCCTTGAGTAGCTGCGACTACAGGCACACACCACTATGCCCTCCTGGCTGAGTTTTACATTTTTCGTAGGGATGGGGTCTTGCTGCATTGTCCAGGCTGGTCTCAAACTCCTGGCCTCAAGCAGTTTTCCCGTCTCAGCCTCCTGAGTAGCTGGGATTACAGCCGTGAGCCACCACACCCAGATAAAATTAATCTTGAAGCTGTAAAATCTATGGACTTCCTCTCCTGCACTGCCACCATCCTGGTTAATCCCACCACCACCCATGTGACTTGGTTCATAGCAGTTGTTTCTGCTTCTACAGTTGTTCTTTTATTAATACAATCATTCTCAATAAAGAGTAAGTTTCCAAAGTTATAAAAATATCTTTTAATGACTTTCCATTGACCTTGGAATAAAATCTAACTTTCTCTTAGTGATCTTCAAGGCCCATCATGATCTGGCCTCTTTTTACCTCCCCGAGCTAGTCCTTTTTGGTCATCACACTCAGCCACATCTTTCTCGCTATCTATCTGTCAAACACACTCTTTCTCTTGTTCCCTTTGCCTAGAATATGCTTCTTTTGGTCTTTGCATGATTGGTGTCCTCTCATCCTTCATGTCTCAAAGTAAATGTCACCTCCTTTGAAAGACCTTCCCCAATGACCCTTACTAAAGTAGATCCTTCATCTCATCTGCCTAGCTTCTGGCTGGCTTCAACATGTGAATTTCCTCTTTGGTACCTGTCTGAATTCAAAACCATATTTCTTTATTTGGTGGTTGGTTTTCTCTTCCCAGGTTGTAAACTCAATTGGAACGGGAGCCCTATGCATCTTGTTAACTGTGAATGACCTGAAACAATGTGTAGCACAGGGGTGAGGAAACTTTTCATGTGGGAAGTCCACATTAATTTAGCTGTAATCAAATAAGACCACATTCAAGAAATTTCAATTAGATATACTTTAAAAAGTACATTATTTCATAAAAAATCTAACTACTGTGTACTTAATAATTTCAAAAAATGAAAATTCTTTGTTAATTTTAAAGTTAACTAACCTTCTAATGACTTCGTTGTGTCTGCTTTTTGTTGGAAAGCATTTGAATATTTGGTTGCAGCATGGAGGTCCACAGTTTCAGTTGATCTTCTAGACGGGTATCAGTCATTTGTGACCTTAAGGGCCTCTTGATTTGGCTTAGGTAGGAGAATATACATTCACAGCAATAAGTGGTTGAAAAGCACTGAAGCATTTTCAGGCATGTTGCTGAAGGTGTGGGTATTCTACTGTATTTTTCCATATTTCAACTGGGTCTTTCTTAGCATCAAACAATGACTTTAAAATGTCAACTACTGAGAGCTCAGTCAATTTATCTGTAGTTATTTAGGTGCCTTGGTGATATCAACTAGGTGAGGCTGAAATGCTAATTTGTCATGATTCTCAATGTCAATGAATCTTTCATTCTCCAACTAATAGGTCTATAACAGCTTCATATTCTTCAAATGATTTGCATATATCATCCTGCTCATCCATGACCTTTGCTAACTGGAGAAAATGTCCATCTGAAATGTCTTTTTGAAGAAGTGTTTTGAAAAAAGACGGCTTTTTTTTTTTAAATACTTAGATTTTTTTTTTTTTGCCACATATCATATATAGACTTAGTTTTACCCTGCAAAGAAATTTTCAAGTTGTTTTGATTTGACATATCACACAGAAATGCTACATTCCTATAGAAATCTTCTTTCAGTAATTCACACTGCTGATTCTGTTCTTCGTAAATTTAACTATCTGTTCTCACAGAGATAAAATTTTGACTAATGCCTGTCCCTGTGATAGCCAACGCACTTTAGAATGATACAGCAAATCAACGCTGAATACTTCATGGTTCAACTTTAGCATGTTACAAAACTGATGATGCTGTGTTGCATTTGGGTGAATATAGTTAACAATACTTATAACTTGTTGCAAAGTGTCACTTAAAATAGTATCTTTAGCACAGAGATTTTGCTGATGCAAGATGCAATGAAAAAAAGTGAGAGCATCTGGATCTTTAATACTTTTTTTTTAATCTATGCAATAAACCCTTCATGTTTTCCTATCAGGGAAGGTGCATCATCTGTATATACACTCACTAAATTTACCAAATTCAGTCCAACTTCATGATGTTTAACTTGAAAGTTGTTGAAGATATCTATTCCCCATGTTACGTTCCCAAGAGTGCCCGAATCAAGTAACTCTTCATAGCAAAGAAATCTTCTGTTATGACCCAAATGAAGTATTAATATAAAATCTTCACCAAATCAGTAGTATCAGTTGATTCATCCAAAGCAATGAGTAATGTGTATTTTCCTTTTGAAGTATTTCATGAAGTTGTTCTGTTAAGTTAAAGCCTAATTCACGCTGTGGATCAGTTATGGTCCTCCTTGAAGGAGGCAGTTGTTTGTACTTTGAAATGTTATCGGGGTCTGAGCATCCTATAATTTCGTCAATGCATTCTTTCATGATTTCTACATCACTGAATGGCTTCCTTTTTTTCCAAAGTATACAAGCTACTTTATAAGTTGCCTCTGTGGCATTATTTCCAGGTCTTATTGCTGCTTGAATGAATTGTCTTTACTTTTGCTTTTCACCTTTTAATTTCTGCAATACAACCTTCACACCTCTCCCTCTAATTTAAAATATTTGTGGTCCTTATAAGTGTTATAATGCTGAGGAACATTGAATTTCTTTAATGTTAATATTTCAGTATCACAAAGCAAGCAAATCATCTTATCTTTAGCAGAAACAAGATAATGTTACAATTCCCAATCCTCCCTAAAAAATCTGTTTTCTTCCTTCAGCAGTCCTCTCATTCTTCTCTGACGTGGTGGGCTGTTAAGCAGACAGAATTAAGAAATACTCTTGATCTGTGCAACTATTCACAGATTCCACTTCAAACAGAAACACAGTGCACTGTTGTCAAAAGCTGATTACAGACTGGCCTACTCGACCCCCATAAACTCTTGCCAACCAGCCTCGTGCAGTAGTGGCACCAGTCAGGCGGGGGAAGTTAGAACTAAATCATGAGTGTAGAAGCCGTCAATTTAGCCCTGATGGTTTACTAATGTTCTAATTATGCCAGTCAGTCTGGGAGGATTATTTTGTTAAAACTTATTTTAGTCTTTGGTATTTCAAATACATTCATATTAAAAATAAAATAAAAAATATAAAAGATCAAAATATATTAATAAAAATGAAAGGATTTGTTCTGTAAAATTTGGATTCAGTCAAAAGGACCCAGAAGGCCACATGTGGCTTAAAGCCTCAGGTTCCCTACCCCTGGTCTAGCACATAGAAAACCTTTCTTTAGTAGAAGAATAAGTAATATTTTAAAATTAATTTTTTAAAAGAAGTTAAGTGATGGAGGCAACAACACAGCTAGGAGCTGTAATTTTCTCTTAATTCCCCTAGAACGCACATCATTTTATGGTGACCTACACAGTACCATCTCATTTTAAGTGTAGACATCAGAGTAGCCAGCTGGAAAGACACTGTTATAAAATGAAATCCAGCATTGACTGGATTTAGGATATTTGGATTCTGGTCTCAGCTTTACTACTAGCTCAGAGTGGCTATTAGCGTGTCACCCTTCATTGGGCTTATTTCGCTTGTAAAATCATGGAACAGATGAGCTATTTTCTAATGTTCATTCTGATCCATTAATTACCATCTTGAATCAATGTCATTTGTGATTTTACTGTTGGCCCACATTGCCATCAGATAAGCATGTTTCATATTTTCTGTTCTAGTTTCTTTTCAGACGTTCTCTTTCTATCTTTCTCCTCAATATTTAGAATATTTCTTAGCACATTCAGCTCTCCCTCTAGACACTGTTTTGCCTAAAAGAGCTGATTTTGCAATTAGACTTGTGATTAACTTGGTTAGTCTTGAGACAGATACAGACATTACCTATTCAGCTATGCATATAATAAATGAGGAATAAGTAAAGTTGCCTCTGTGTTGTTGCAATACATGTTTCCCCCTGATACGAGAGTATGATAATGAGAACAGTAATTAAGTGTGGTTGCTGATGTTCACGAAGTTCCAGAAGAAGGCAGTTCTTCAAACAGTGAAACATTGTACGTAAAAAGGAATTCTTCTAAGGAGTTGGATACTTTATGTGGTTTTGGATAAATAGAATACCTTCTGAAATAGCAGCAATAGAACAAATTTTAAGAAGCCTAGCTTTGGAAATTAGATATTAGAAATTTATTAGGAGGGAGATGGTGGTAGAGTCAGGATAGAAAACAGAAAAGGCCAAAAATAAAATCAGATAGAAACAAGAGTGGATGCAATTAATGGAAATTGTTAGTGACTGTGTAGATTTTTTTTTTTAATCCATTAACAAAGCTAAGCAAGCATTTTCATACATGAGTTGTCGAGCCCAGGCAGGCTGTTATTCACAAACAAACGAAAAACAAAACAAAAACCACAGGAGTACATCACGGTAAGCAGGTGAGAAACAGGACTGTGTCCTTGTGTCCTTAGGACAAATTTGCTAGGCCCTGGCTCAAAGGCAGCTTTTGCTTTAGAAGGAATGTTCCAGTAATGTCCCTTAGGATGTGGACATGCTTTTCACACCTACTTCTTAGACCAGTGGGGTGCCCTTCTGCAATTCATGGATGCACAGAGAGAAAAGAGGATGGAAACTTCTTAGAGGATTAGGAACAATGAGGTCATTCCTTAACATCGGGAGAACTGAAGTCTCCTAGGAATGAGGTGGCATGAGAGAGATATCCAGAGTTCAACCAGTCATCGTTCATTTGCTTTCTCCATGGGTATTTTCTGAGAGCTTATTGTGTGCAAGACACTGAGCTAAACATTAGAGATAAAACTAAGAAAGCAAACATAGTCACTACCCTCACAGGGCTTACTCTCTTTTCAACCCTGAAGTTCAGGCTTGAGACCAAAAAAGAAAAACGAGTTTTGAAAGCACCGATTAGTATATTTTCAAAAAGCTCTTTCACTAGCACATTTCAAGTTTATGTTTATACCTAGGGTGCCAGATAAAATAGTTTTTCAGTATGATTTTGTCCCAAATATGGCATGGGGCATCCTTATACTAAAATAGTTATATGTTGTTTATCTGAAATTTAAGTTTAACTCACCATCCTATATTATTTGATAAGTCTGGCAGCCCTAATTTATCTCTAAATCATTTTGAGATTAGAATGAGGAATTCCAATACTGAGACATTGGTACAAGTGTTGAGACACAGCTAAAGGGGTAAGGACTGACCAGAATCCCAGTATCCCATGACAACAGTAAGTCAGGGGGTTTCATGTATTTCCCAAGTCAGGAAGAATTCCTTAAAAACATTATCATTCCAAAGGAACATGCCCAGAGCAACCGTTATTTATTTTATCATATATTTATGTTGAGACACTTGGATTTCCCAGCTCATAATAGTGTTTGTAATCCAGCAAGTTAAATCCCCCACTCCTGATGATTGTTTCCTTGTTCTTGAGTAGAAAGACAACTCATTTACCCACTTTGTAAGACATTTCACAAACTGTCCTGTACACCTGACCCTCACCTTTAAACCTCTATAGTAGAGGCGTGTCTGTGTGTGTTCTGGGGTGAGGGACTGCTACAGCTAACCTGGGAGCTGCCATAACAAGGGCGTTTTAAATGAAAGATCTATTTGGCAACCTTCTGATCAGCTGTCGTCTTTCAGATTGTGTAATTACAGTCAAAACAACCATTCGGAGATTTGTAGATTTTGGAAATTTTATAAGCAGTATAGCTGTAGCACAGTCCTTCATGGGAGAAAGTTCCAGCTCCATAGGCATAAGTCCTGATGAATAATTAGTATTAACTGATAGAAACTGGGTTGAAAGTCCAGCCTGGCATTGAATCTGAGATTGCTGAATTACCCCTAGAGAGCAAAGGCCTCCTGTGTAGAACTAAATGGAGATAACAAGATGAATCACCAGTACATAAAGTTGGCCTTTTCAAATTTCATGACTGTACAGCTCAGACTTTGGGGAACATTGGGATTAAATCATTGGGAATAAAACTTAGAGACAGTTTTCCCCAGTGGACCAGTTTCAGCTCCTGCACTGTGAGTTAATACAGTGGCGGGGGATTATGAAGGCATTCTGAAAGAGTCGGCTTTCTCTTAAAATCAATGGATAAGTAGAGCCCGTGTTCAGCCTCATTTGTCTAATTCACGTTTGTAGTTGAGTAAATCCTGTAAAGAGGCACTGTTCTGCATTTGTGGCATAATTTATAAGCTTCGAATCTGAATATGTTAGATGACTAGAAACGAACAGTCAAAGAAAAATGATACCTTCCATTTTTTAAGAGTTAATGGCTTATATTTATTTCTATTAAACCCTTTAAAATCCTTTCCTTTATGTGTATACACTTGGCTCTCTGTATCTGCAGATTCCTGTAGAAGCAACCAACTGTGGATGGGAAATATTCGGAAAAAAACAATAAAAAGTAATAGAATTTTAAAGATGCATTATAACAACTATTTACATAGTATTTACATTGTATTGGTATTGTAAGTAACCTAGAGATGTTTAAAGTGTGTAGGTTATATGCAAACTCTATACTATTTTACATAAGGGAAGTGGGCATCTGTGAATTTTGGTATCTGCAGGGGGTCTTGGAACCAATATTTTAATTCTTTAGAACTGATTTTTCCCAACCTCCAACATTTTATTACAACAATTTTCAAACAAACAACAAAGTTTTGAAAAACTTTAACGTGAGTACCACTGTATTTACCACCTAGATTCTACCATTAGCATTCTACATACTTCCATTATCACATACCTGTGTGATAATGCAGCTATCCTCTCTTCATCCATTAATCCATGTAATTTTTTGATGCATTTCAAAGTAAATTGCAAACATTAGTCCCCTCCCCCCTAAGTACATCAGCGTGCATGTCATTAACTACAATTCAGTATTTGTTTATACTTTTTCTTTTCTTGATGTAAAATATACATACTTAAGTGTATATAGTCTTTGAGTTTGGACAAAAGTCTATATTCTGATCAGGATACAGACAGTTTCCATCACTCCACAAGGTTGCCTCAAGCCCCTTCCCAGTCATTTGTGTCCACATAAAAGCAATCCCTGCTTTTATTTTTTCATAATAAATTAGTGTGAAAAATAAATTAGTTTTGAATAGCATATTTTTAAGAAATTTAAATTAGGTCAATTTATATACAGTAAAATGTATCCTGTTTAACGTACTCTTCTGTTGGATTTTAACAAATGTGTACGGTTGTGTAACCGACGTCACAGTCAAGATAGAGAACGGTCTCTCCTCCCTAACCCCCACCAAAAATTCGCCTAGATTCCTTTATGGTCAGTTCCTTTCTCCACCCCCAGCCTCTTGCAACCATTGCCCTGTTTTCTGTCCCTATAGTTTTACTTTTTCTAGAATGGTATATGAATGGATAATATAGTATATAGTCTTCTGAGTCTGGATTCTTTCACTTAGCGTAATGCATTTGAGATTTCGTCCAGGAGGTAGTGTGTGTCAAAGTTTACTCCTTTTTTATTGCTGAGTAGCATTCTGTTATATGGATGCACCACAGCTTGTTTATCCCTTCTCCAGTTGAAGGACAATGGGGTTGTTTTCCCATCATTGGTGATTATGAGTGTGGCTGCCAAAAAGTGAATGGCATTTGTTTTTAAGTCTGCTATGAGGTGGGTTTGCACTATCCAGCTTTTGCTGTTTTTTTGTAAATTCTCAAATCTATTATCAGATACAAGGCAAATGCACAATCAGGGGTTGCTAGGGGTATGAATTATATGATTTAGAGAAAATTGTCCAGCTATTTCACTCCTGTAAAATACATAGCTTGCAAAACCAGGTTGACAAATATGTACTACATTGCATTTTGCAATTTGACTTTGGGAACCTTAAAAAAAAAAAACCATTAATTACTAGAATTTTGTAGTCTAAAATGTCTGTCTCATGGGTGATTTCTTTTCAAGTGGGCTTGGAGCATTTTTCTTTCCTGGGCAAGACAAATGTTTTAATTTTCTAGTCTCATCTCATCTCATCTCATCCAAGCCAGTATATATAATCCATCCCTGAACTCTGAGCACCAAAGGTAAAGAGTGTGAGGCGGCAAAAGAAGTAAGATTGGGGAAAAAGAATAGAGGGGAAGGGAGGGCTCCAAGAAACAGTAGCAACCACCAATAAATATTTCATTGTGTTGCTATGGGGCAGTGGTTACCCCAGGTCAGGCTGCTTAACAGTAAATCAGGTTGATGCAGGGCTTAGTTCGCTGAGAGACTGATGAGGGGATGAATTTCACCATGAGATTATGGTTTTGTTTTGGCCACAGATCCAGTGCCAATTGTGAGAAGCTGCTGCCAGGTGCCTACTGGAAAGAAACACACTTGTCTCTTCTTGCTTCTTGCCTTTTCTGTGAAAGCAGAAACAATTTGGTAGTTTTATGTACATGCATGCATGTGTGTGTGTCTATGTGTGCACATTTATAATGGAATTGAAGACAGCAAAAAAAGTATTTGCTTTATTCATTTACTCAATTATTCAACATTTGATAGATGCTTAATACATTTGTGCACTTTTGAAACTGTAAGAATAATTAGACCTTACTAAAAGAAACAAGATGAGTGTGTTGTTTTGTCACTATTTATAAAAGTTAACAGTAGAGATGGCATTTTACTTAGGAGCCTCAGTGAAGTCCTGTGAGATAAGCTTCCCTTCCTCTTTATACCTTAAAGCAATAATTTGGACTTGGAGCTAAGAATCAAGATGAAAAGGTCTCATAGAAACCTCTGCCTTTAGCATCGGCACTGGAAGGTGTTAAACTGATAAACTTTAAACAGGAATAAAAGGATACTGTAAGCCATCTAGGTTAATAGTCGGTACTTGTGTAGCTAAACAGTACGTGGAGGCACGCACGGAAAACCAAGTGATTCTGCAAACATGCCAGGAATTTCATTTGTACAAGCAGGCCTATTTTTTTCCCTCTGAGCAGAGTTTGTACGTGGCTTCTTGAGACTATCATCAGGGAAGTGTTTTTCTTGATAGGTACACTGTTGTTCAGATTAGGCTCATCAGTAACTTTAATACTCAAATCACATCAGTAATCTGGCTTTGTGTTTGTAAACCTTCATGGTGCTAATGAATTTACAAGCACATAATTGGTTGACAATGACTTGGGTGGGAAGGGAAGTGCATCCTTGAGTATCTCCCCTTTCCCCCTCCTGGTGCTAGAGGAAACTGATAGAGTGCCCTGGAAAACACTGTGGTCATTTATCCTTATTGTAAGGATAGTTTTGTTACGAAGTTAGTGAGTTACAGCACCTTGGCTTCTTTCGAGTTCAAATTTACTCATAATTGCAGGTGTTAAAGTGGTAATTTGTTAGACTTAAAATGCTTGGCTCTCTGGAACCTCACTATTCATGAGAGTGAAGTGGGAGTTTGGCTGCGTGGATCAAGTGGATTGAGACCTCAGGAAAACTGAAGGGAGATGCACGAATCCCCACTGGACGCTCCCAGTCGCCAAACCAAGCCAGCACACTGGGAGTGTGGCCTGAAAATCTGCCCTGCTCTTTTGCTCAGGGGCCTTCTCAGTAGGAGACAAGCTTGGGCAGTGCTTGCCAGAAAGGAAGGAAAATTGTGAGAAAGCACACTAAAATTTTATTTTCTATGGTTCCCTACATATCTCTGAAATGCTATTTGCACATTCTGTCTGAACCGTGCAACATTATTTCTTTTTTTTTTTTTTAATAATCTTTCTTTAAAAATGATTTAGAAATGTTTTAGGTTCCACAGTAAGTATTGATTGCATCCCGATGAAAAACTTTATGGTTCATAGTAATTCAAACTACATAATTTGAAGGGAAAACTGGCATTTATCAAGCACCTACTGTATGTTGGGCACAGTGCTGTACATTCATAAGCATTCTTTCATTTGATGCTTTTGACAAGCTTTTGGGGAAAGTTCCCTTCTTTCCAGGAAACTGAGGCTCAAAGAGGCTGGGTGTAGCTTAGCCAAAAAACTTGGTGTTTTCACTGCACTGTGATAGCTCCTGCATTTGTGTTTCTTCTTTCTGACAGAGACATAAATTAGGAAGGGGGAAAGTAGCAATTAAGAAAGATGAACATTATTTAAGCTGGAATTCTCCATCATGGTTGAAAAATCATCCTCCTACTCTTTAAAATCCCCTTTCACCAACATACGTACATTATAGTCATGTTTAATGATTTAAGTAATTTTAAATGGTTTAAAACATTTAAACTTTAGTTTTAAACTCTAGCCTCAAATTAACTCAATTATAACATACTTAATTGGAGCTAGGATACCACCACTACTACAAAAAATAGGAAGAAAAGTCACTGTGATAAATACTTCTTAGATGCTTATTATGTGTCAGGCCCTGTTATAAGGGCTTTATATATACTCACTCAGTGTTTCTTGGTCTTTCCCCTCCCCCATTATTGCCCCCTTAAGTAGAAAAATTAAATTAAAGTTTAATTTAAATTAACTGAGCTAATTTAAATTTGAATTAAATTTTATTTCTCTATAATGAGAGAAATTAAATACTAAGAAATCAGTTTTTGTCAGGCGGGATTGAGCGTTACAGGGCCATAAACCATTCTAATGTCTAAGATTTTTTTTTACCCTCCAAGGAAGAAATCACCCCTGTTGAGAATGCATGTGCTAACTCAAATCGTTTAATGCTCTTGACAACCCTCAGAGGCAAGTCCTAGTAGTAGTCTACCTATTGTGCAGATGACAAACAAACCCGGGAGGTTAAGTAACTTGCTGAAGGCATAGTTAATAAATAGTTAAAGTTTCCAGGTTGTAACCAGTGCACTATATTGCCTCTTGGGTTTAAGGCTCAGTTTATTCTAACTCTTCAGTCATTCATGCTGGCTGCTGCCTGTTTGCAAACACATTTTATATCCAAAATAACAATCTTTAATGGCAATATGATCAAGTCTGTTAGAGTTGCACTGTTTATTACCTCCTGGTTAACGTATGTTTGAATTCTGTCTGGCCTTGGCATACTTTGTAATTCTCAGCATGAGCACACACCTGTCTCGGCTTTACTAAGCGCATCACTGTATTATCTAGTTTAATCCTTTTAATAACCTGTAGAGTGAGTAGGTGTTATTACTCTCGTTTTACAGATAAGTTGAGAAGGTGCTGGGAGGTTAGGAAACCTGCCCAGGGCCACGGAGCAAGTAAACTACTGAACCAGACAAACACTCTTGACTGATCATTTTCCAAAGCCCATGCATGCCCTTGGTCACTTCCTAGAGAATCACCCATGGCAACCTTCTGGTAGATTTTCAACATTCCATAACATATTTGAAAATATAATAATATCATTCAAAATTTTCTTTGAAATAATCCTAGATTCATGGGCAAAATTAGAGTGATTCAAAATTACCCTCTGTGAAATCTTAGTGATTTATAGAAAGAATTGCCTATAATTTAAGATACAAACTACATAGAAATATTGGAACACTAGCTAAAAGGCACTACTGCCTGCACATCAATTAGAAAGGAGGATAAAATATCTTGGAACTTGGGCAAGATTAGAAAATAGATCCAGTTTTTTCTTGGTGGTCTGTCTCTCATTGAAGTCTTCTTTCCTTGTTCTTATTATCTTCCTGTTCTCTTTCTTAGCACTTCTCAGACTGACTCCCAAAGGCTTAATTCACAAGTTATGAAAGACCAACACTAGCTTAAAGCATTATTTCTCCCCAGAGGGTTTGCAATTTTGCAGAAATCGAAGCTTAGGGGACAAAATATTAAGAATGACATTCCTCCTGGGGTGAGGAAATTCATAGGAGGACCTCACGGAGCCCCTGGCATGGTACACAGAGGTCTGGCTACCTGTGAACTCACCCACAGGCTTGTTTCTCAAGTTATAAGTCATATTTAAGGGTGCTGGTGTCATGAGATTTGCTGTATTCCCATGCTTATCAAGAGATGAGCTTCTGCGCTATGGGAAGCCCACCTTCTTGCTATTGTGTCTTGTTATTAAACTGAATCTTGACTCAGTTCTGGCAGAAGGATTCGGGCCAAGTGATCAGTAAGATAGCTTCTGCTGTTGGCTCCTCAGGGTGACTATGTGGGTGGTCTCGCGTGCCTTAGTTTCTCCATCTGTTTTAGTGGAAAGGATCATAACATTCTTGGAGATCACAGAACGGAATGTGCTGTATAAACACCAGGCACTGTTGTTACAATAAATAGCAAATTAGTGACTCTAGCTTAAATTTCCTACACTTGATGACTTGTGGGTGTACCGAAGAATCAGAAATTGTCACTAGGAAAAAAAAAACAACCCTCCTCCTATTTTCTGACAAAAACAGAATTTTAGGATTTTGGCTACCATCTGTTGAGAAACACAATCCTGCCTTTCTTTGGAAGGCCGAAATGGTGACTACAGTAGAATCTGGCTTTCTCCTAATTATGTCTAATAGCTGGCTTGTTAATATCTGCCTCAAGGCTTCTAACCTCTGATTAGCTTTTTTGTTTTCTAATCCAATTTTTATAAATCTCATTTTTTAAATTTGAAATATTCTGTGGGAATACATTGCAGTATTCATATGAACATTTCTTGTAAGGCAAGAAGAGAAAATGAGAATGCTTCAGTTTTAAAAGCCTGGCCACCTATTAAAAACAGGAACAATCCAGTAGGTACAGAGAGCAGTTGCTTTCTGCTGGTCGTATGGCCCGCCTGTTTTCTTTTAGGTAATTCTGTGTTGAGAGGTTTTGTTCTCATATAGTGTTCCACCAAGGATCCAGGAGTGGGCAAACAGAGCCTCCTTTCTTACCTGAGAGTGACGGCTTATGACACAGGGGAAAGATCAGTGATTTTGAGCCCTGAGTCTCCGGTCTCAGACTGGTCCCATGCTGTGTACGGTCATTCATTAGGAACAACATCTACCCTATGTATCTAACCGGGTTGTTGTGAAGCTCAAATGATATTTAAAACCACTTTGTCAATGTGGAAAGATTATGCAAAGAGTAACACCTTAACAATGACTAGATTTAAGGTTCTACTTTGAGGCAAGCCTACTTAGCTTTAGATGATGCCTAGGTGAGAACAACTCCCTGAAGCAGGCCTCGAATAAACTCAGCCTTTAACCCAATCCAAGCTCCACAGTGTTTGGGACCTGAGCTTCTTGTAGCTTCTGTCTTGGTTGAAATGGAGTGAAGTTCACGGCAGGAGAATGAACAACGTTTAGTAGGACATTTTACTCTGTATATTTAACAGTGATTTACCCAACCTGACTGTAAACAACAGATGGAAGAATTTCTGTTTTCTAAATGCCCGTGGGCATGCATGGACTGTGCAGCTTGGAGGCAGCGTGGTTCAGAGGAAGGGCATGAGTTTTAGCCAAACCTGTGTTCAGGATCCAGGCCACTACCCGTGTAAGATTCATGAGCTTGAGACTGTCTGTGCCTCTCTTTCTTATGTCTTACAGTGTCATTTGGGAGATTAGGCAAGATAGTATACATGGGTTTTTTTTTTTTTCCATAGAGGACTTTGGGGCCTCAACTTGGAGTCAGAAGACCTACTCTGTCACTGTGTTTCATTGACGGTGAACTTTGGGCAAATGATTTAGCTCCAGGAACAAAACTTTCCCTCTATGTAAAATGGAAATGATAATAATAACAACTCAGAGTAGCATGAAGGTTACAGAGGTTAATTTATGCCAAAGGCACATTGTAAACTTGAAAGCAGTGTATTCATTCATTCAGTCAACTCTACACATCTACTCTGGGTTCTAACAAGGAGTTGGCAATCTGGGAGGCGGATAGATGTGGAACCTGAGTATTCCGGCACGCTATTGTGAGACTGCTGAAGGAAGCGTGCCCGTGGCATGGAGAGACCATTGAGGAAAGAGTACACATAATTGCTTGAAGAATTGGCAACATCTTTCCAAAGGGGGGAAGACCTGTGATCCTACCCTAAAGGGGTACAAGTTTGCCGGTAGACAAGAAAATTAAAGTGGTACAAGGACATTGTAAGAAAGAGGACTGATAAAGCTTCAGACATGTGACAGAGAATGATGTTGTTTAGGCCATGTTTCATTTTTTCTGGAGCTCACGTGTGCATATGTGGAGCAAGTGGGATGGAGAGAGACAGGCCAGTAAGGTAGATACCTGTCAGAGCGGGCGCTTATTCCATGCTAACGGGTTTGGACTTCATCTGGCATGGGTTGGGAGGTCATGGATATGTGAAACTATGGAATATCACACCCCCGCTCCCCCTATATTGGAGGAGGACTTGTACTAACACAGCTAACTCCTTGCTTAGTGCCCGTGTCTAGCTGTAGTACACATTTCAGTGTTGCTGGCTTCAGACTGACTCTGTAGCTGTGGCGCAAACGGAGATATTCGACAGGTGACGCTTAAGGATCCTTATGGGATTGAACTCCCATTGGTCTCATTTGCAGCAATAAGCATGCAACTTAAAAGACCATTTCCTGGGCATTCACCTGTATTGGGCTCAGTGCTCTGCTAAGTGCAGGGCAATAATACGAACCAGTTAAGTGTGGTTAAGGCCTCACAGTAAGGACCATAGCTGCCTGTTGAGTGCACTCTCTGGGTCAGTGGCGTTTCTATTTAAATGTTCCAAAGCTCTCTGAAGGACACGTTGTAATCTCTATTCTGTGTAGGGCAGAATAAGCAATTTTGCACACACAGCTAGTTTGTGGAGGACCCAGGATTCAGACTCGTGTGCCCAACGCCACAGGCCATGCTCGCTTTCCAACGCTTGGTCTGGGATGGAGTCAGACGTGTAACTATCCGCGTGTAAGTTGAAGAACTGGAGAGGGAAGGAGATTGAGGAAGTAACAGTAGACTTAGTGTCTTTTTCCATCTGTAAAATGAAAATAAAACAGACAAATCTTTCTTCTTCTACCTAAATTTCTCAAATCACAGGTCAGAAGCATCAATGAGAGCAACTGTCACATTGTTACAAGCTGGAGACTTGACGGGGAAATGAAAGCCTGGGAAGGAATAGGATTAGTTTGAAACAACTGGAGGTCAGGCCAGCTCAACAGCCTAGACTTCCGAGGGAGTGAGAACCCCAGAGCTCTGTGGGAGTTAATCCTTGAAAGGAAATTAGGGTGGGTGGGAGGGGGGAGCAAGAAAATAAAGGGAAACTATCAGAGAAAAAACCAATTTTAATATTCAAGGAAAACAGAGGATGTGATCCTGGGAAAAAGGCATAAATAAGAATAAACAAAAGAGTAAAAGGAAACTTAAAATGCCAAAGATTGCAAATTAAATCTTGTCGGTCTAAAGGCCAGTTTGCTCTTTTTCTGTATCGCAGGGTTGTGTTTGTTTATTATTCCCTAAATTTATATTCATGGAGGGGAAGGCTAGAGATGAGCCAGGCTCTGGGCCCTGCCATGCTCTGCTCATTAACATTCAACAGCTGTTTCCAGAGTGCCTGCCAGAGCTCAGTTCCTGAGGGGCTCTGCCCACATTGTAATCTTCCAGAATTTTAAGAGTGAAAAGGGGTGCAGATGACATCAGGACAACAGGCTTGAACTACAGTTGTCCTGGTCAAATGGGGACATCTGGTCGCTCTGTTCAGTGATGAAGAAGGCACTCTCCAGCAACCTGGTTGTTGACTGTCCTATGAGAGAAACTGAAATAAGGTACCCAATCAAGTAGAATGAAGAGTGGAAAGTGGTAAATTGCCAAAGGACTGGCATCAGCAACACCTGCCTGGAAGAACGAAGGCTTCTTGCTAATGAAACAGAGGAGCTGTGTGGCTTAGTCTTGTCCCCGGTTCTACCAGTTACTGTTGCTACTGAACTGAGTCCCTGTGATCTAGCCGAGCCTGAAGGCCAGGCCTCACTGCATCCGGTGCGTCTATGTGGCCTTATCTCCATGTGGCACAGGGTGTGGGGCCCAGCTACTCCTCCTCAGAAATGACACAAGATTGCACTGACTTGCCACAAAGTGATTTAGGCTCCACAAAATTTAAGGCCTTTCAATTCATTGGTCTAAGCAACATTTTCCTTACACTTAATTGCCTATTTAATAGTTTAAAATTTATTCTAAGTTATTAAGTCTACTCTGTGTTATTTCTTCAATCTCCTTCACTCTCATTCAGTCATTCCAATCTGACTCTTGAATACGGCAGCCACTAGCAACATGTGGCCGTTCTGCACATGGCATGTGGCTAGCATACCCACGGAAGCAGATTTTTTATTAATAATTTTACTCAATTAGGCTTATTAACTTTAAATTCAAATTTTAAAACTGACACTTGACTCAGTGATTAGAAAATGTTTAAGTATGTCTGATACAATTTGAGTATGTGAATCTACTATTTCAACTATCAAGTTTATGGAATCTAAATGTAGATCAAGTATTTCTAGTGAAAACTTGGCATCCAAACCGAGATGTGCTATTAGTATAAACCACACGCCTGATTTTGAAGACTTAGTACCCAAAAAAACCTATCTTTTTAATATATCTCATTGGTAATTTTTATATTGCTTATGTGATGAAATAATAATATTTTGGATATAAGGACTTAAAGCATATTATTAATATTAAAAATCATCTCACCTATTTCTTTTTGCTTCTTTAATGCAGCCACTAGCAAATTTAAAATGAGACATGTGTCTTGCGTTGTCTTTTTGTTGCGCTGCACTGATTGAGGTATTATCATCTACAGTGCCCCAGCGCTGCACTCACCGTGGGCAGTAGGCATGGAGGCTGTGAGGTCACTGCCTGGTGGAGCATGTGGTTCCTGTGGGGGGTTGGGAAATAAACAGATAAATATAAATAGCCAGTGTAAGTTCAGATTGTGGTAAGTACCAGGAAGCCGTTGTGCAGGATGATGCCCAAGTAATTGGGAGAGAGAGACCCCGTCTAGAGAGTGTGGTCCAAGAAGACCTCCCGGAGGGAGTTGAGCTGCCCCCTTGAAGGATGAGGGGCAGCTGGGAGGGAGCATGGAGGGTTTCTCAGAAGAGCGGGCCTTGAATCTGGGCCATGAAGGGTGGGTAGGCTGGGTTTCTTTTAGCTCATTCAGAAAGACTTCAGCTCCTGGGTCAAAAGGAGGATGTGGAGAAAGCGCTTGGCTTGAGACCAGGCCTGGCATCTCGGGAGGAGCAGGTCCAGCTGGGCCACGGGCCAGGCAATGAGCAGCACATGAGGCGAGAGTCTGTTGGCAGATCCATCCTGGAGGCAGCAGGACACTGAGGGCTAGGAATGTGACAGAGTGGCTCTTTCATCAGAATCAAAACACTCGAGAACTGGGTATTCACAGCAAAACGTATCGTAGGTTGTAAGTCATGGCTCTGGCATGTGAGGCTGCCTCTGCTGTGCTGCCCAACCTTGAAAGAGGATAGAGTGCTCTGGGATAGACACTCCTTGTTGTCTGCTCGTGGAGGTCTCAGCAGAGATTTGGAAGTGGATCAAGAACAGCATTTGTGATGGGCATCTGTAGAGAGTGGCTGCATCAATGGGTGTCAGGGAGCTGGGAAGACATCACACCTGAGTGGCTGTCATAAATCGAAGTGGGACCAACAAAAGTAATGAATGGCCCCCTCCACACATGCACAACTGGTCCTTCCTGCTTCATAAGAAACTGTGTGGGTAACAATTAATCGCATGGGTTTTGGAGTCAGATCTTGCCTGAATTCTGCTTTGCCAGTTACTAGCTGTGGGAACATGGACAAAGAACTAAACCTTTCTGAGTCCCAGTTTCCTCATCCATAATGATTAATTTATGTGATGCCAGCCAACCTTCTGGGACTATTAAGAGGATTAAAGTGCTTGATAAATTATAGGTATTGTTATTATTGGCATTATTTTTGTTCTTCCCTCTTTTCTTTCCCTTTTTTTTATTACCACATAAAAGCAAAGCTACAAGATCAGATTGGGCCATGGCTCACATGTTAGCATTTAGGGATACTTTATCTGACACAGAGAGATGGCTCTAGTAACATAACACTCTGGGGAAAAATAACATAATCTTGGCCCTTATGGGCTGCAGACTTTGGCAAACCCATGGAAATCACAGCTTTCCTCTAAAATTATTCTTGCATTTCCAATTCTAACAATTTACAGTGAAAATTTTAGGAGGTTTTGTGTTTAAAATAAGAAACTTGGAAGAAAAAGAATGATAGAGGTGTCTTCACCTGAATCATTTGTTGACAATGTCTGCCATATAGAGCATCTTGACATTTAGTTCTCCTGTCTTTTGTAGCCAACTTAAAGAGGTGTCAACTTAATGCCAGGAGAGGGCTGAGGGTAGTGTAAGAGCATTTGTTTGAGTTCATTTTTACTTTTGGTTAAAGAATAATTTAATTATTGTGTATATAGCTGGATGTGGTGGCTCACGCCTGTAATCTCAGCACTTTGGGAGGCCAAGGCAGGAGGACTGCTTGAGGCCAGGAGTTTGAGACCAGCTTGAGCAAGAGTGAGACCTCTGTCTCTATAAAAAATAGAAAAATCAGCTGGGCGTGGTGGCCCACACTGGCAGTCCCAGCTATTTGGGAGGCTGAGGCAGGAGGATCACTTGAGCCCGTGAGTTTGAGGCTGCATTGAGTTATGACGATGTAACTGCATTCCAGCCTGGGCAACAGAGCAAGATCTTATCTCAAAAAAAAAAAAAAAAAAAAGACTTATGTATACCATAGTGGAAAAAGTACATGCTTAGGAGGGAGTTAACATTCCAGCTCTGCACTTTCTTACAGGTAGCCTTGGACATTTTGCTTAGCCTTTTTGAATCTCAGTTTCTTTATCAGGAAAATGGAAATAAAATCCAAACTATTCTTTTGTTGAGAGGATTAGAGGCTATGTACGTGGAGTACCTGGGATGAATGTTGTGGTTCTTGATGAGCAAATTTCATGACACTGGCTGCTACATTGTTCTCTTGTCTCAAGAGAGCATGTTTAGAGAGCATGTTTAGTTGTATATGTGGGTTTGGGATGGCACTTGCTGGGATACCAGGAAAATCTAAATTCCATACTTGTGTAAGTCAGATCATAACTGGGTAAAAGTCCTTTTTTTCAAGTTGGGGTTCAAAGAATTCTTTATATGTATTACACTGTTTTTCTTTTTCCTGATTTTTTAAAACTCAAGACAGTAATTATTTACCTTGCTTGACTAATGTGTTTAAGAACTTTGAAAGTGTTCTAGAACGCTTTTCATGAAAATATCTCAATGTTCTCAAATATTTAAACACACCCTGAGATAAAAGCAATGAAATAAAACTTGTGTTTAGGACACTGTTGAAAAAAACATGCCAACAGTGCAATGAGTTATGAGACCGCTAGCACAACCCCACCAAAGGCCGCCTGCCTTTAATAAGCCCAGAATCTGTGCTTTGCACCTGAAATGTTTGTCCTTGATACTTGATGGTTACTAGGTGTGTGCATGTTTATGTATGGCTGAGGGAATAAAGCCCACAAATGCCAATGCATGACTAATAGCAGTAGAATTTCAGTTTGATGAATTCCATTATTAATTCATGCTTCATTTCAACGTCATGTATTAATTAAAGTGCTCACTGCATATCTACTGTATATGTGTAACAAGGCTATTTTCTTGTATGCCCATATTGCAATTGACAGTTTGCTGTTTGTTGCATTTTGGGAAGCCAAAAGTTTGTTTTATATAGCACCATCTGTCTTCTTGCCCATGTGGGAGGTCACTAATCCATGCTGGCTCAATTGCCTCTAGAAGCCAAGCATCAAGTATTAGACTGAAAGGATGGTGGCATAGTGGTCCAAAGGCAGGCCTGAGAGGGCATAGACCTTTCCTATCACAATAAATTGTAATCCCACTTGGATTCAAGTTCCTTATTTATAAAACGAAGGGTTTGAACTAGAGGATCTCTAATACCAATAGGAGATGTCCTATTGGTATCCTGTTTACGTGTGTGTGTGCATATATATATATTGATTATGAGGAATTGGCTCACTTGACAGTGAAAGCTGAGAAGTCTCACCATCTGCACCCTGCAAGCTGGAGACCCAGGAAAGCCACTGGTGTAAATTACATCCCAAGGGCAGAAGACCAGTGTGCCAGCTCTCGAAGGCCAGCAGGAAGGGGATGATTCTTCCCTTCCTCTGCTTTTTATTTTGTTCAGGCCATCAATGGATTGAATGATGCCCACCCACATTGAGGGGGGCAATCTATTTTATTGAGTCCACCAATTCAAATGCTAATCTCATTCGGAAACACCCTCACAGTTATACCCAAAGATGATATTTAATCGGGGCACCCTGTGGCCTGGTCAAGTTGACACATAAAATTAACCGTCATATATGCTTACTGGTGACTTTCTTGATAAGGCTCTTTCCCTCATTCTTTGGTTAATAAAGCAAAGACTAATGAATGCAGAAAGCTAGCTATTTGCTTTTTCAATCACATGCCAAAATAAGAGGGAATTCTTGGGAAGAACAATATCCTGAACTCCACAACTGCCACCTGAGGGCTACAGGTTACTAGCAGTGATGTGGTTTGTAACTACGAACATAGAGCAAACTAAGCAGCGTGCGAGCTATTGAGGACACACTAGAGAAAGACAGCGGAGGGTGGAGGAAAGGCGTTGTAAGGCAGACAAGTATAGAAACAAAGATCTCGTCTCTGTGCTCAGAGCGTGTTGCCCTGTGATGCTATGTTGGCCTCTCTTGGTCCTAAACCTGTGTATCAGCCAGCATAGTTAGGAGTCACTCCACGGTTAACACTTCGGGTACATCTCAGACTGTGTTGAAGCAGGGCTGGGAAGGGTACTCATTTCTTCACCCTGGAGGCATGTCAGAAAAAGGAACAGTCTCTCCAGAAGTCCTTACAGAAGTCAATCTCCACAGATTGTTCACTGGCAGGAACTGGCTGAAATGCCTATCAGAGATTTCCTACAGTAGTGAATGCGCAACAACAACTCTGATAATTTGATCATATTCTGAAAAGTGTACAGTAGCTCAAAAGTGAAAAATGACATCATGCTTGTCAACGGCAGTGTTTCCCCTCAATAATGATTTTTAAAGATCTACTTAAAAATAGATTATTTGTTGGGTACATTGCCCAGAAATAGAGCAGCTCACCATCCTGGCAATGTGCTCTCTTCTTGCTATAGAGGTAGACATCTTTTTCGTGGTTTTACAGATTTCAATACAATTTAATTAGCTGCAGTTGAACCTACCCGTATTTTAATTCCCAGCATGTCTCCTTTACCTGTCGTTAAACATATGTGACAATTTTGCAGCAAGAGTGGTGGTGGAATTGGAAAAGGAACTATTTTCTGCTACCTTTTATGTGCCCTGAGCTTTGGCTCACAACAAAATGAGAAAACAAATAATTAGATAAGTTCGATCACTTGGGCAGGGTCACATAGTATGTGTTGCTTCCTAGAATTAAATCTTGAACCATTTAGGTTTGCCCATCTCACTTCTACCATGACATACATTGTAAAAACAATTCATCACTATACGTTTTATCTTTACCATAAAGGAAAACTATTTTATAGTTCTGCCTCTACCTGGTTTTTGTTCTTCTCAGTGTGGGTTACAGGTAGCCTTCATAAATAGAGAGAATCTCCAAGTGGAAGGAGGTAATCTATTTTTCTCTTGAGTATTACTGCAAATACAAGGTAACAGGCTTTATCCAAAGCCCAGAAGGAGCTATGAGGTGCTTTAAATGTATAGCTTTCACAAACAGTCCTTTGAGGATTAGGGTTAGGTTCCCATTTTCGGTATTGTTGACCCATTTCAAACAATACAGCCTAGTGCCAGAAGCATGCTAAAACTTTCAAAAGGTTGCCTGATAGAACATTTTAGAATTAAGAAGTGGCCGTGGGAATCCCTCTCTTACTAAGACATGTCCTTTGGTATTATAATAACTCCCTTCCTGGGCAGTGGGCACCTCCAGGGCAGGGACCAGCCTTTTAATTAATTGCTAACAATTAACTAAATTGTCTTCCCTGATCCAGGAAGTCAGAGGCCTGCTGCTGGATTCACTGATACAACCTGATTGGTGCTCAATAAATGAGTGTTGAATCAAATTGATTTGAAAGCTTAGCAAGGAACAACTATATCAAACAAGTGTTGAGAGCTTAGTCTCAGGAACTAAGCCAGTGGATGCAAGGCCTTGAATGCCAGTCCAAGTCTATCACAGACTCCTGTTGTATTGTTCATGCATTAACAGGTAAATGAATTCATTCAGCAAACACTATGGCACATCTGTTATCAGCCAGGTAATCTGCCAAATGCCAGGGATACAGATATGGAAAATATAGCCTCTTTTTTCCAGGGGCATATGCTTCATGAACAAGCCTGAGAAACACTTTAAATGCTTTTAATAATAGTGGTTGTGGTAGAGATAAGCTTTGAAAGCACCCTAGAAGGAAAGACACCCTCACCAAGAAGGTGCTAGGATAAAAGAATTTACCTACTTAAGTCCTCTGCCAAGAGTTTGGAAGGTAAATACATGAGGGCAAACTTTTATAGAAATCCAGCTGGGAGACTGTTAGGGATTTCAGTGAGCAAGATATGAGAAAATAAGGGTCTAAGCATTAATGGCTGTGGAAGTGCTCAAAAGTGGTCCGATCTGATCCATTACATGGAGACTTATCAATCCTCCATAGTCAATGGTAGGGACCGTTTGATAAGATTTGTAGAATGTTTTTGTAACCTTCCTTACTGTAAACTTAATTGTTTATATTATCGTAGACATCATTACCTACTTGCTTTGCTAAATGTGACTTCGGTAAAGATATTTGCGTTCATTGGGATTGTTCTACAAGAAGGTGTGGAAGTCTACTTCAACAGGGAAACGTCGTGGCTGGCCCCAGTGGGATTCTGGCATCAACACAGCTTGGGTTGCTTCTAGTTGTCATCCTAAGGCTACTGCTAATTACTCCAGAGGAAAAAATAGTTGGAAAATTTGTTAAAAACAATGAACGAACTTAACATAGCTGTACCTTTTTTTTTTTTTAATGATCTGGATGGCAATTGTAGAGGTTAATGCAAATTGTCCTAATGCTAGACAAAAAAGTTGGTCTAAATGTTTCAGAGACTCGGTAGAATTTTACTAACTACATGGGATCTCAGAACTTTTGCAATTGTCTTTTCTAGTTTGAAGCAGAACACATTCAAGAGATGGCCTACTTTGGAGAGTTAAAAAGCAGGGGCCCAGAACATTCATTGGCCTTACTGCTTAACTTTGCCCCCTGGATCTTGGAGGCACCTCTCTGGACCTCTGGGGTCAAATCACTGCTGACCTGGCCTAGTCCCTGAAGCTTATACTAGGGAAACCAAAATCATAAAAGTAATAGGGCTGCATGGTACAAGTCTTCTGATTTCTAGTTATTTATAAAACTTCTAACTTCAGTGTCACACTGGTCAATTCAGACTCAAATCAAGCTTGCAGCTCTTGGGCTAATAAAAAAAGCAAACTCCTTGGTGGGCATAGCTTGGCACGCCAACACATCACCATGGTTGCATGGTGGCTATTCCTGTGCCAGGACTGTGCTAAGTATTTAATGGGATTCAGCTCATTTACTCTTTAGATTCAGTTATCTTGCCCATTTTATGTGCAAAAGTTAACTTGCCTGAGGTCACTCTGCTTTCCACTGGGTGAGCAAGAACTTTTGAACACAGGTTCCTTGGACTTCAAAAACCCAACTCTATAATCGGTAACCATCGTATCTTCCTTCGCCTCATCTTGTTAATTCAGTCTGATTCAGAGCAGCTGGGTACCTAAGGATTTCAGTTGCGAGTGTTTTGGGGTTTTTTTTTTTTCCTTTTTTTAAATTTGGGAAATTTTCAAGCTTTGAACTTTATATGCTCTTAAATTACAAGTCAGAAGGTGCCCTTGAGGGAAAAAGGATTTCTGTCATCATTGCCAAGGCTGTGCCTAAGGTTTCTTTTGCCGGTTTCGGATTTTTACTCTCCACTGATCAGACAACTCTCCTGTTATTTGCAGACTAAATAAGTCTCTTAACCCATTTAAGAATGCTTTCAGTGGAGTAATTGGGCCCCCCTCCCAAATTCCTTGCATGGACGATAAGAGCTCCAATGTCGTGCCATTCTCTGTCCTATTTTCTTTCCTCTTTTCCTCACCTTTCAGCCATAAGACTTTTAGTAAAGGGATCAGCTTTTACTAATCTCTAGGCATAGAAATGTCATGAGGAAGACCCAAGGGAGAGAAAAGAGACATGCTCCCTAAACCCCCGCCATCAGCTGGGAGGATATTTCAGAAAGGAGCTACTGTGCACTATGGAAAGAAACATGGGCATGGATTTATGTTATCCATGTTCTCGTTTCAGGTTCCTTACTATTGGGTGACCAGATCAAGTCACTTAGCCTCACTGTGCCTCAGTCTCCCCACTGGTAAAAGGATGATTCCTTCATAGGACAATTTGGTGGTGTTAAGGAAACAATAGGTAGAAAGATTTTATTTTGCACAAACATGTGAAAAAAAATCAAATAGTTCTATTTCTAAAAATCATAACAATCAGTGATTACCCATTGGAAATCAGAGTGCCCGAAAAACAACCACCACTACCTACATTATTTATTTATACCTTGGCTCTGTGACAAAAACTTCATTGGTCTGACATGAACCATAAATCCAGAGGCTCCTGATTGCAAACGACAGATTATTTTCTCCCACTTTCCAGTGACTGAGAGCGCTGCTTTTCTGCTTCCCAACACACGGAGGCGGCGCATACCCTGGGCAAGGTGCAGGCATGGTGGCCAAGGGGGTTGGGGGAACTCAGAGACCCTGCCTTGACCTGCGGGATCCCCAGGAAATCTAGGCAGAATCTTCAGACTCTCTTGAGCCAGAAAGTTTCCGCTTTCATCCTGTGCTTCCTCCTCACTCTGATTCTGAGCTGCTAAGTATTAATTATACTAAAGGAAGTCTTTAAAGAATAATGATTGGCAGGTGCTAGAATTTTTTTTTCCAAGAGATGGGGATCTCACCATGTTGACCAGGCTGTCCTCAAACTTGTGGACTCAAGCGATCCTACTGCCTCAGCCTCTGGAATAGGTGGGACTACAGGCATGCACCACTGAGCTAGAATTTTTTTTTTTTTTTTTTTTTTTTTGAGACAAGTCTCACTCTGTTGCCCAGCCTAGAATGTCGTGGCATCAGCCTAGCTCACAGCAACCTCAAACTCCTGGGCTCAAGCAATCCTTCTGCCTCAGCCTCCCAAGTAGCTGGGACTACAGGCATGCGCCACCATGCCTGGCTAATTTTTCTATTTTTGGTAGAGACGGGGTCTGGCTCTTGTTCAGGCTGGTCTCGAACTCCTGAGCTCAAATTCTTCTCCCACCTTGGCCTCCCAGAGTGCTGGGATTACAGGCGTGTGCGACCACGCCTGGCCTGAACTAGAATTGTGACTGCCCTTTCTCAGATCTCCAAGGCCTGGTAGGATTGTGGGCGAGGCCAGCACTCACTCCAGTGCCAAGGGCCCAAATGTCTCAGGGAGGAACACTTGGGGGATGGGGTGAGGGGAAGAAGAGAGAGGACTGGGGCAGCCCCTTCCCCCATGCAGAAAACGCATCACCCGGACTCCAGGGTGAGCCATGCAAAACACACAGCGTGAAAGAAGGAAGCTCAATGGGGGAAAGATGTTGCTTCTGGGTCTTCAAACTGAGAAAGTGTCAGGTTTGATGACAGTGATGAAAATGTGTTTTCTCTCTGCCTCTCAGATCCTCGGCTCCAGGGCTCCTATAATTGACTGTGGTGGGTATGGATTACGTGTTCAGGGAGAGGGAGGCCCAGGGAAGTGACTTGGCACTCCTGTCTGCGACACACGTGGAGACTGCCAGGAAGCTGGGAGCTGGGGCGCTGCTCGCCTTCCCGTAGGGCCGGCGGAGGGCTGGCGGCAGCTCCAGCCGGCGCACTCATTCATCAGGCCGGCTTCCAGATTTTTATGTGCTATGACCTGCAAGTTTTGTCAACTACCACCTTGCTGGAAACCCCGACAGTGGTTTCTCAGCACTCAAATTGAGAAAACATTTGGTTTGCCTCAGGCAACTGGATTTAGGGGAGAAAATGCCAATCCCTTTCCTGGTAGCTCAGGGATTTTGGACAGTATTTTTCCCTGAGGCTGAAAGGCACGCTTTCCCCCGACCCTGACCAAAGTAGCTGTTTGCTAAATATTTCAGAGGGTGATGATGGTGTTTAAGAGCTGCCACAATTCCAGTGTTTTTGGTTGCAAAACACCCCTGCCCTCCCTGCCAAGTATAAGGGTAGAGTTCAGGAAGAAGAGAAATAGAACGAAAACCTAAGTCAGAGACCTTCCTCCAAGGCTGACCTTTCCCCGTTTCTCTCTGCTGCTTGGGGGTCCCTCATGGGGGTCTTTGTCCAGACTGCTCCTCACCAATGACTTCATACTACTTATTTATGGGTTTTGAACTCATTTCAGAGTTTAAAAATGTAGATTAACCTCAAGGGAACAGAGAACACTTGTGCAAACTTCATCCATTTCCCTAAAAGTTGCATATTTATAACAGCAGGAAGAAAAGACTGATTTTTTACCCAACCCAATTTGGTTCATAAAGCTAGAGCTTGCCAATGTAACCACTGGTAGTTCCTTGATTTCAAAGATTTTAAATTCTGACAATGAATAGAATTAAAGATGCTGGAAAGATTAAAAAGTTGAAGCTACCAGAGTATTGAGAATGCCTCTCGTTGAGGGGGAAAAAATGGATGAAATTAAAACTTCTGGTACCCAATTGTGAATTTACACGCTCAAACCATGCTCCCCACCCCCACCTCAGTTTTCCCACTGTGATCAAAATCATAGCAGTAGGGTCCATGGAAATTTGGAAACAAAAAGCCATGCCATTTATATTTAAATAGGAGAAGATGACAATATGTGCAATGGAGCTGAATTAGTCACAAGGGAAGAGTGTTTCTCTCCATGGGAATATAACTTTCATGATCATTGCTTATGAGCCATGGAATTAAATGTTATGTTATATTGAAAAGCAAGATGCTGACATGCTTTTTGATATTTAGCAGATCACCCCCTGTCCTCTGCTTGCAGAAATAAAGAGAATGACTGCCCTTTCCTTTGCCAGCATTTGCCTCTTTTTATAATAATCTCAGCTGAATTGAGCAATTTCTCTACTCTGTACAAAATAATGCTCCTCTTTCTCTATTCACTTGATACACAACTTGAGGGCATCCAATTTTTGCAAATACAGATCTGGGAATATCTTGAATGATTTATGCACAGACTTGCGGGATTGGTCAAAGAACAAAAAATCCATTAAGTGATTAACATTTTGTTTTAAGGTACAATCATCATTCTTGCAGATATCTAAAACTTCAACTATACTAAGAACAGCGTGAAATGTAACATATTTACTTTAAATGTTGAATGGATTTTATTAATTACATTGCCTTGGCTTTCAAATTGCTTAGAGGGTGATTATTCAAAAAACAAATAAATGTAGAATGAAGTCATGTCTCTGTGTTTTTAATGTAGTGATAATCTTGATCCTAGAGTGAAGCTGGAGGGAATTATGTGTTGTCCCAATTCGACCCCTGCATTAAGATTGCATTTAATCAAACGTGTGACTTTAACCCCAGGTAGAATTTCATTTCCTTTTAACATGGGCAATCGAAACTGTTTTCAAATTTCCTCTCATTGCTTAAATTAATTGTCCTAAGATTTTAAAATACTAGAACCTGAAACACAAGTTAGAAAATTAGAAGATTCTTTGGGTGTAATCTTACCATTCAACAGATATTTAATGAGGCTTTTTTTTAAATATCCCAAACCTATTCCGTGTTCTGGGTGTGTCTTTTTTGGTCTGCCCTCCCTCCTTTCTTTTCTCTTCTCTTCTTTCTCTTTTCTTCTCTTTTTTTTTTCTCAAAAATTAGATTATTTTTACCTGCTGGAAAGCATCTTGGCATGACTACAAATAGAGGAGCTATTTGAGGAAAAATTAAACTTGTCTCAAAGAACAAATTTACTTGAGACAAATATAAAATAAATGTCTTGCCTTCAAGGGGCTTTAAGAAAGTTTTGGGAGTGACAACATCAATGGGAAAATGTGCCTGAAGTCTTTTGAGATTATCTTTCCTAGAAAGATAAAGTAAAGCAGAACAAAATATTGTCCTCACAAGTTGTGGAAAATCTATTGCTCTTGGGTTATTACTAGTAGCCAGATGGACAAAGTCTTAAATTTAAATGTTTAAAATATTGACTATTTTGTTAAATATTTATGCCCTATTATAATTAAATAATCATATATCAAGTATTACTATTTAATATTAATATTATAAATACTTAATATTATAATTAATATTATGAGTAATATATTAAATATAAATATTTAAATATTATAAATACTGTTTAATATTAAATATAAATAGTATCATTAAATATTACTATTTAATAATAAAATATTGAAAGTCAAATGTTTAAAATATTTAAAGGTTAAAGAAATATCTTCTATTTTTCTTTTTTTAAATTATCAGTTGGCACCTTTTTCCACTTAGCTGTAAGAGTTGGTTTCTAGTCATTTCCTTGCTTTTTATATTTCCCCCTCCATACTGCTTTTAAATTCATACTTCTTTTGCTGTGTGTTTTGATTATGGACTAATCATTGACCATTAAAATGTTGGAGATGCCTTTTATTAGTCTGGGAGAATGCATCACTTAGCACCATAGAATTTACTGACTTAATTCAACTCTAAGCCCCTGCAATTTATAAAACAAGAACTGCTCATATCCGCAATAATATTCCAGGTTTTTAACCTGTGTTATCAACCCCTTTTGTGTTTATCCATTTTAATTGTAGACACTGTCCCTTTTTTGCGTCTGAGACGAGATTGGTAAGGTGGAGGACATGGCTCCATCTCAAGAGCTAAAAATCTGTACAGGAGTGGGTGGATTTGAAGTGAGTGTCAAACAGAAGGGGCCAATGATACATTAGAAACAGAATTATATATAGAAAGAACATATCCTTCATTAATACTGTTCAATGCTGTTCATTCCTAGTAATGTAATCATCCTTGTGCTACCATCTATCCGTTACTGAAATACAAGTATTTTATTATAACTTGGTAGGGTTAAATATAGGTGTCTGGCTCCTTTTTTTCCACCCCCTCCTATTTAAAATTTCCTGCTATTTTTCCTTTAATAAGTAAAAAAACTTAGACATGCCCATGAAAAAATGTATTAATGCAATGTGAAAATATCCATCCATCTACACCTATTTATTGAGGGCCTATTGCTAAGCATTGCCTTTGGTTACTAGGGCTGCGAAAACCTGGTTCCCCCCCAAAGCCAGTGGAGGAAACATACAGTTAAAACACAGGAGCCTGCATTTGTGTAGCACGTTAAAATTTGATCTCTTAACAATCCAGGTAATGCCATTTTACAAATGAGAATATAGAATACCAAGAATCAGTGTGATTTGCCCAAAGTGGCCAGACTAGTGATTGGTAGTCCTCTACCAGGAACTTGGGCAGAGTGATTTCCCGTTTTGTTGATCTGCACTGCCCATCTGTGGCATGGTCTAGCTCAGCCCCACCCCTCTGGGAACAGAGGACATGGTGCTGCTATGGTGTGTTTAAAGAGCACACATAGGCTATTTTTAGCTACAGCTCTAGAAATGAACACTTTGCTTTTATAAAACCTAATGTAATGTTAAATTGTTTTGCAAGATTCATCTAACAACGGGTATTATTTTCTTTTTTCACAGAGTTGCAAGAGGTGGTTATGTCTGAGATCAAAGGATTAAGTAACTATATGTTTTCTAATTCCTGGTACAGTGTTCTACATCTGCTGCTAAACTAAGTTGCATTTTATGCCTTAAGTTTGAATGTTTCGTACTTGGGACACTTTCTATCCTAGAGATCATTTTATAATTTCTCTGCTGTTTAGATGACAGCATTGATTGAATCTGTGATTTTTAGTGCATAATTGAAAGGGCAGAATGTGTATCAAAGCTGTCTTAATAAACCAGTTCATACTGGCTAGCATCACCAGGCTACCACCCCTAGATCTGGGCAAGAGGGGCCCTTGCCTAGGGACTCATGCATCAGAGGGCCTTGCTTGATTCCTGTTTTAGCCAAGTTTGTCCCCATCGACTGAGAAATTTGGAGGGGTTGTACCCCGTAGGTCATATTCTATGTATTCAGGAGCTCAGAATTGGTTGACCTCAGAATTGTCTAGGGATCTGCTTCCATGACATGTGTGAGCCTCTTTCTTTGTCTCTCCACTGGAGGGCGAAATGCAATACTGGTAGACCTGAGGGATGGCCATAGGCATCTGTGGCCCACAGGTGAAAATACACGGATATATAGTCATTACAGGGTTTTTTGCATTAGCTAGTCACATTGCCTGTAATATCTTCTTTGAGACTGTTACGCATCTAGTTCTGTATTCAAGATTCTATTAAAATATCCCATCTTTCAAAGAGGACTTGCTGGACCACCTTACCTAAAATAAGATACCTTCTTCCTCCGTAATCATTCTCTACCTCGTTATGTTACTCACTTTTTGCATCATGTAACACTAGGAAAGTCTATTGTATAATCTTTTATTTATTGACATGTTTGCTGTCTGACTCCGATAGCATGGAAACTGCCTGAGGGCAAGAAGTTGGCAGGTTTGGTCGCTGCCGTTCTGGAACATGCAGACGGTGCCTGCCACATAGGAGCTGCTCAGTAAATATTTTTAGAGTGATCAAAGATAAATGAAAGGGTCTAGAGGGTGGGGAACACATTTCATTTTATCATAAATGGGGAGAAAAAAACAGGCAACATTAGGAAATTAAATTTTTAGAAGTGTGTATGTAATAGTGCAATAGTTTAAGAGGGGAAATACGACATTAATTCTCTAAAAGTGAGTAACGTAGTTCGAACGGTAATGCTAATAGTTCTTCTATTAAACAAAATATGGCAAGGTTAGATTGATAACACGTTTCTAAAACTTTGACTTGCTTAGAGAAAGCCAGCTAAGTATAAAATTTTATGGCAGGGTCCTGTTTTCCAGTTTGGCCTGTATTGCCTTCTGTCACACTATTCCAAACGTACAGACAGTGTTCATTTCACAACTTCCTTCTAAATGACCTTTCAAAAATTATATGATTCCTCGTATTCCTGAACAGACGTATTCTCTGATATAAGCCTCTGATGTTTGCAGTCATTAAACAAGATTCAAAATGCCTGTTTCAAGCAAATAAGTAAAAATCCTCCATCAAATAAAAAGTAATGCTTTCTTGTGTCCACAAGTAGCTATCTGACATAAACAGAATTTAGGCAATTATGTTTATCTTTTTTCTTAAAAAAGGTGACAAAATAGCAATGTCAATATTTAATTACTCATTAGTTGCAAGTTACTAGACAGAACACATTTTAAAGAATAGAATACCCTTCTCTAAACAAATGCTTTTAGATTCTCTGATTTTTTTTTCAAGGGTTAACTCTGATTTTTTGACTAGCATTTTAGAAAATTTCTGGCATATGTTAGCTTTGGATTTTAGGGCTTGGGAGGAGCATGTCAGTACTAAAATGTTTCAGTCCTTCTCTTCCATAGCAAAAAAGTGTATGTCCACTATGCATTTAATTCATATATATTTTTTAAATCAAGGCCATTCTATTTATTTTTTTCAAAGTCAGAGAAGAAAACAGAGAGGGAAAATATTTTCATGTTCTCTTCCTCAATTTTTGTCAAAAAAAGATAGAAAATATGATACAAAATAAGATACAAAAAAATATAAAATATAGAATCCCACCCATTTTATTTCCTGGCAACTGCTTCATTCAAATCATGAAATGAGTAACCTAATTACTACACTCCTTTCCAAATATTAATTTTGCATCTTCACAGAATCACTTAAGATCACTTATCACCTAAACATCCACGTCACCTCTCTATTGTTTTTGACAAACTTTTTATTCCCAGTCATTCCAGAGAATTGGACTATGGGGAAGAAAATGCAAAGCTAGAAGAAAGAGACTAGAGGGCATACTTAGTCAACCTTCAGGTAAAAAGAGGCCCACAAAGATTTTTGCAAGATTACATAGGTGACTGGTAACAAAGCTAAGATAGTAACCAAGCTTCCCCAATTCTAGCCACTTCTTTTTGTTACCTTACTTAACTTTTCTCAATATATAAGTCATGTTAGAACATAATATAAAAAAATTTAATTGTATAGGTAACATATTCCTATGGTTCAGAAGTAACAAGGCATAAGAGGACAGGCAAAGGTTTTCCTACTGTCCTTGTATCCCAGTCACTCTGTTTTCCCACCAGAAAGCAATCAGTGTTATCAGGTTTGTTTGTGTGTAATCACTTCAGAGAAATGCAAAAATGGTAGTCTCCTCTATAAACTGTTTATACCTTACTTTTTTTTTTATTTTAAACTATATCATGGAGATGATTCTTTGTCAGTGTATAAAGTCCAATTCATTCTCTTTTATGGTTACATTGTACTGTATTCCATTGTACTGATATGCCATTTTTTATTTAACTAACCCCAACTGATATATATTTAGATTGTTTACAATTTTTAGTTCTTATTAACAGTGCTTTAGTAAATAACCTTGTGTATTCACGTGTGTAAATAAATAGGTAGGGTAAACTCCTGAAAGTAGAATTACATCTTTTGTCATTTTTTGAAGATATTGTCCAATTATCCTCCACAAAGTTAGACACATTTACATTCTCTTCACCGTTATGTGAGGATGACTATTTTCTTATGCCCTTACTAACAGTATGTTACCAACCTTTAGATTGTTTATATCTGAAAGATGAAAAATGGTATCTCGGTTTAGTTTTAATTTGCTTTTGTCTTAATGTATATCAGGCTGGGTATATTTTTACATGTTTAAGAAACTTGATTTACCTTTCCAGAGGTTTTTGTGCACCTAATCTTTGCCCCTTTTCCTATTGTTCTTTTATTGATTGTAGAAACTATATATTAGGCAGATAGTCTTTTGTTCGTGGTTGGAGCTGTAAACTTTTCCCAGTTTGTCTTTTACCTGGCTTTTGATATTCCTTTTGCTTCTCTCAGAGTTACATTATTTTTTATGTAGTTAAATTTATCAGTTTTCTAAATCATCTTTTCATTTGTATTATACTTAGACAGGCATCTTCTACTCTAAGATTATTTTCAAAAGTCTTTCTTATTTCTTGTGGTACTTTTGTGGTTTTGTTTACTTTTACATTTAAGTATTTGATTCATTTGAAATTGATCCTGTTGTAAGATATGAGAGTGGCTTCAGCTTTATTTTTTTCCCCATTTCGTTGTTGTTCTGGCACCATTTATGAAGTAGTTTGTTTTTCCTTATGAATTTAGGATAACATCATTATCATACACTGGATTCTTACATGTGTCAGGTCGGTTTCTTGACTTTCTATTCTGTTCCATTGATATATCTGTACATATGTGCTAATAGTATATGTGTTAATCATGAGTATTACTATTTCTTAATATCTAAAGGGCTGATTCCCTCTCACTGCAAGGTGCATTTTTAAAAGCAACAGCATAATTTGTTTCCCATTTATATTTATGTAATAACTTATATAATATATATTCATATGATAACATCTTTTTTTTTTTTCTCCTGTTGCCTAGTATCAAAAGCTAGTAGATTCCAAAATAGTGAGATATAAGTTCAGGTGAGATTATGAGGGCAGATTTCCCACAATTGTCAACTGATGTGTTTTGGATCTGATGAAAAAGGACATCTTTAGATGACGTTTCTTAAGAAGCAAATGCACATTGTCCACCTGGACCACGGTTCTAGGGATGAGAGTGCCATGAGTAGATGGAGGGAGTGTCCTTAAAACCATGTAGCATGTGTGTGTTGAAAATAATGGAAAATAGACTGATGGTTTCAAAGGTCCCATAGTTTTTACAGGTTAATCGTAGTTCCTTAATGTATAGGAAATATTAGTAGAACTCTCAGAAGTTAAATCAATGAGGGAATGCACATAATTATTCTTTTCTCCTGGGCTGATCATAGCTTTATGAAAACTAATTTTTCAGTATCTTTTCTTTGCATTTAGCTTCTTGGCAAGAAATAAAATCTGTACAATACATTACCTCTGACTTTTTCTCTGAAGAGCTCAAGGATAGACATATGGATAATAGTTTAAACATGTAAATATGGTCTTTCCAGTCATAGAAACCTTCCGATCCAAGAGGTGCTTTTCCCGCTTTCTAAAAAATATAGGGCTATATACTTATACCCATAAAGCACCAAGGCAAAATACATGGTATTTGACACTAAAAAAAAACCCCACTGAACTTTTCTTGAGTATTGCAGCCCTGTGATCAGAGTGACTTGCAGTCAAAGCTAGATGCCAAGTTGTTGTGCCACCTTCTAGCCACCAAGTCCTGTAATTAAGCATTTTTGTTTGGTAAAATTACAGAAGAGGTGTTGTTTGGTAAGATATTTTGTTCTATTTTAGTACCTATAGTTCATCTAGGAAAATGGCTGTCACTTGGTTTTCTCACATACTTATCCCGTCTGTCTATTTGAAAGTGTGTATAGGAAGAAGTACGTTCTTATAGTATCATTGTAGGAACAATTATCCACTCCCATCCACCCCAGTATAGACTGTCCTGATCTCTAGAAGTCTCCTTATTGCGTCCACACTGGGGGAGATTTGACACTTTCTGATTTGTGCACATGTATAGGTTGGCAGTTTGGAATTTATGAAGGCTCTGTTAGGAAAGGCCACTGCCATTAGGGGATTAGTTTTGAAAAGAGTTCTGTCTAAACAGATCTGCAGCCTTCTTTTACCAAGCGTGCAAACATGAACTAGTTCAACCTTATTGGGATAAGACCTATAGACAGTCATATAAGATATGGATTGTACATATAAGTTTTGTAGTCAAAATCATCATGAATGGTCTAAGTAATTGTCAATTAAATGTGATAGAGCCTGTGTCAGATGTCATTCATGGAGATCATTGCAGTTTTATGAGGTGCAGAACTGTAAAATACTTGCTAAATTTCCCTGGTAAAATGTTAAGTCTTTTGAAGAGAAAGGCAAATCTTACTCATCTTTATATTCTCAGCACAGTGCCTGGCACTTAATGCTTGTTGAACGAGTAAGTGAGTGAATGAAACTCATTCCTGAGTGTTTGAAATGAACAGGTTAAAATGTTTCCTGGAAATGAAAACTGTACACGTGTGCCCATACTCACCACTCTACTCTGATTGAGGGGGATACTTTAGGAGCCCTTCTCCAGTAATCTTTTAATTGAGTAGGCAAGAGAAATTTTAACATCTTTACTGAATGGGTGGATATGGAATTACAGCAGTGAAGGGTGAAGTCTCCCTCCTCCTCAACTCATTTTTTAATTCCTCTGTGGAGAGTAGAGATAAATGGTAGAACAAAACATTTCAGAGCATTGTGACGAAATTAGCTGTCACCAGAAGAATCAAACAAAGAAGCATTTAGGAACAAATTGAAGAATGCCACCAGGGTTGATACTGCATTTGAGACACTCCATTAAAACTAGAAGATGCTTATTTTTCTGTTGCCATAATGATACCCTTTTAAAAGAAAATGTTGCCGTACATACCCGTCCTATTAGGTTACTGATCCTGTATAGAATGCAGGGTTT